>PVIY010057385.1:0-12903 GCA_004026745.1 Myrmecophaga tridactyla
GCTTTTTTGCATATATGTTATTTTTACGAAGAAGAAAAAAAAAGTCGATGGCAATGATAAAAAAATATTTATCCTGTCTAGCCTCCTATATTCTGGGGCAGCTAGAAGGAAAAATCTCAGATAATGGGATGGTAGCCCATGACAAACTCTGGGATCTGTAACTACATGTTGAAGAGTGCTTTGAAAACTATTGCTTTTTTCTTTTTTTTTTTTTTGCTTTGCATGTATGTCATATTACTCAATTTTAAATATTTATTAGAAATATCCTCTATCCTTCTTTCTGAATCTATGTAGAGAAAAATCAGGAATGATAATGACCTAAAGTGAATAATGGCTATTTTCACTTTGTTATTGACTTTGTTTTACTCTTTTACTTTACTATATTGCTTGACTGTTGTTTGATAACCATGCTATCTTTCTATTTTAAAAGAGAGGAGGAGAGAAGGTATTATCTAAAAGGAAAAAAGCATTATATGGTATGGGTGGCCCCTTGGTGCATGCTGAGGCTTATAAATGATATGTGCTTTATAACCCCTATCAAAGTACTTTTAAATTTTAATTTCATCTCACAACCCTTCTTTTTTTTTCCACTGGCTACTTTTCATTCATAAGTTGCTATTCCCTTACTAATGTAAACATATAATGCATTTAAATACTCCATTTTATACAATTCTTAAGTGTCATAACATTCTTTTAGGGCTTAAGGGAAAACAGAACACCAGTATAATACCTAGGGACTTTCTCAGGTACATCTGAAGCAAATGAAAAAATGGAGAAAGACACCATTTGGCGTGGCTGACAGTCTTCTTACAAGAAGAAGCCAGAAATACTTAGCAACATGGGAATTTTGCACATGAGTTGGCTGCCATCCATTGGAGGAGCTAAAGGTTTTCTTGCTTTGTGCTTCTGTATGTTTAGAAATGAAATGTCAGTCCTTTCTTAGCTGAAGTGAAATTACTGGGCAATAGACCCATAGCCCAGTGTTAGCTTATGCAGATCCTTCCAGCCAACCAGTGATGGCAGATGAAAGAATGGAGCAGTAAATTTTATTTAGTAAGTGATTATTTTAAGGACCATTCAGCATTATGTGTGTGAAACCCATGGAAACCCTGTTATACGAAGACAGCATATGTGAAAATAACTCTGGACTGACTCTCTCTCTCTCTCTCTCATATGAAGAGTATTATAAAATCTCAATCTCACATTCTTACTTGGTTAGAATAAAACTGATCACAGGATCTTAAAGCTGGAAGGTTCCTTTATCCGTAAAGTGGGAGTGATAATAGCTACAAAAAAAAAGATTGTTGTAAATATCAAACTAGGAATTGTGCATAAAGTATATAGCACAGTGCCTGGCACAGAATAAGGTCTCAGCAAGTGGTGATGGTAGTAATAATAGTTATTGTTTAAAAAGCAGTGTGGTTCCATCATATACCTGGAGTTGCCTTATTTGGACCAGTTACCCCTGCCCTTAATGAGAATTCACAGCTGCCACTAGTGCAGATCTCTCCCTTCTGCATGGAACGTCCTGCCAGCCTCAGGAAGAGACCCTCATCCAATTTTGTCTCCAGGTGGAATGTACCACTTCTTCTTTGCCTGTCATAACTCCAGTTATTGTAGAATCCCTTTCCTCTAGGGGCCTAGAATTGGGGTAGCATAAGAATGACTTCTCTGCAGTCTGCCCTCCCTTAGCTGCATAGGGGTCTGCAGTGGGAGAAAATGAGGGCAACATGTAGAGCCAAGGGGAAAGAGCAAGTGCAAGAGCAAGAGAGGATGTGGATATGACATTGATGTTGGTTCAAACCATGCCTGGGGCCGGCTCCATATAAGTCAATAAATCCTTGCTAATTAAAATTAATTTGAATTAAGTTTCCACTGCTTGTAACCAAACAAAGCCTGATAAATTTTGAAGGAAGTCTGAGTGAGACATTTGCTTTCGGCCAGGTTATCAACTTTTCTCTCCATACTTTCCACCCCCACATAATATACATACATGTTCTTTTCTTTTCTGGTGGGCTTAATAGAAGAGAAGTAAGGAAGATGCCTCAACTGGAGCCATCTGGGGTCCAATTTAAATCTGAGTTATTTGGTACTACTCAGACTGAGACAGTAGACTGAGCTTTTGGTTTCTCTTAGCCTTTATCTCCTTCCTAAATAACAGTAATAATAGTGAATATTTCTGTAGTGCCAAGCACTGTGTAAAACACTTCATGTAGATTATTTCATTTAATCCTCAGAACAACCATGAAGTAGGTACTATTATTAACCCCATTTACAGATGAGGTAACCATGGCTTAGCAATGTTGCTCCATTAAGCTGAGATGACAAAGTGCATAGTACAGTAGAATCACATGAACCCAAACAGTTTGACACCAGAGCCCACATCCTTAACCCTGTGTCATAATCTGTAATACAGAAAACATAGACCTCAATCCCAGCCCTTCCACATTCTAGCTGTGAGGCTCTAAGCATATACGTTGACTTCTCTGAGCTCCACCTTTTCCTCTGTAAACTGAAGTAATGCAATTGCACTTCCTGTTCATAAGATACTCACAAGGATTGGATGAGGTAGCAGGGCCTGGCATATTACCTGATTTACCTAGACAGATAAAAGCTTGGAGGTGTTTTCATCATAACCCACATTCAAGTCTCCCAAGCTCACCTGACCATCCCCACGCAATAGGAGCTCAGCTCTTGTGCAGACCCTTCTGCACCCTTCTCAACTTCCCGGGGGTGTTAGTAGAGATTGCACTGCACATGGAGGGATCTGGATTCTCATCCTGCCCTTGCCAGATTTACAATCTAGGTAGTCCTGGGAAGTTGTTGAACCTCTTGAGCCTTTGTTTCCTCATCTGTAAAACTGAGATGGTGGTGTTATGAGGACTAAATGAGATGACATATTTATAGCATGTAGCACTGTGCCTGGTATATGGCACTAGTTAACTTGTGATGGTAGAATGATTAGACAAAGTAAGTGTTTCAGACAGGTGGTTAATTCTCAGCTCACTCCAACTGGATGCAGACACAAAGGAAATTACATGATCAAGGGAGACATTTTTAGATTGTTCATTAAAGTCATCATTTATATTAGACTGTGGCTTTTCTTTTAACTTTCTTTTAGTTATATGATTTAATTAGGTAACTATTCAGGATTGGTAGTAAAGCTCATCTCTATTGAAAGAAAATTACTTAATATATCTCAAATATCAGAAAATAAGACATAAATTGCACACCAAAGCAAAGAACTCTATCTAATACAGCCCCCTCCTAGATCCCCACATTGTCAAACTGAATTCTGTTAGAAATATTTCCACAAGGAGGCAACATGAAAATAAATACCTATTATTTGTAAGGCCCTTTGCTAGATGCCCTGCAGACACAGAAATGAATCAGATACACTCCCTGCTCTCCAGGAATTTGCAATGTAGTAATGGAGATAAGACACATTCTTGATTAAATATTACAGAATAATTGTATTACAGAATGTAATACAAGCTCTACAAGAAGTGTAAGCAAAATGCCGTGGGAACCCAGAGAGGGGAGGGTGTCCTTTAGGTGAGGACATTGGACAGAGGCATCCTGGAGGGGGATGGCAATGAAGCATGGACCTAAGGAATGGTGTACCAGTTAGCACACTTTTGTGGCAAGAAACTGAACACCTGAGCAACACTATCAGCGAACGCAAACTAACTGATATTTATAAAACACTACATCTCATTGCAGAATACACATTCTTTTCAAGTACACATGGAACGGGAACTTGGGGAGTAAGTTAAACCAAATGGTGGACTAGAAAAGCAACTGTAAAACCACTGATCTGAAAAAGGATTCTGGAAGGATGGCAATGGTGGCAGCATAATTTTTCAGTCTCTGCAAATTCCTAACTTAGAAGCAGAGCAACTAGATAGCAAAGCCAAAATCTCATAAACAGTATTTTCTACAGAATTAGATAACGTTATATTTAACAATATGATAATAAGTATTTCCCCACCAAGATCAGGAACATGGTAAGGACGTCTACTTTCACCACACCATTTCTATTCATTATTGAACTTGAGGTCCTAGTCAGTGCTGAAAGGCAAGAAAAGGAAACAAAAAGGATGCAGATTAAAAGGAAGAGATAAAATTGTGGATTTTTTTCAGACAGCATATGTAGAAATTTTAAGAACTCTACAAAAATACTACTAGAGATGACTGAATTTCAGATGTTTGCAAGAAACAGGGCCAATGTAGAAAAATAAATTGTATTACTATATCCTAGCAACAAACAATTAGAAAATGAAGTTAGAAAACATGGCATTTACAGTAACGTAAGAATCCATAAAATATCAGGAATAAATTTAATAAAATATGTACAAAACCTCTACAATGATAGCTATAAAACATTTCCACAGCAAACAAATAAGGACCTAAAATAAATGAAGAGGTATATGATGTTCGTGGATTAGATCTTATATTGATCAGATGTCAGTTCCTCCCAAATTGATCAAAACATTCAGTGCAATCCCTATCAAAATGCTGGCAGGATTTTTTTTTAATGGAAATTGATGAACTAATTCTAAAAATTATATGGAAATGCAAAAGATCTAGAATAGCCAAAAACAATCTTGAAAAAACAGAGTTGAGGACTTTCTGTAGACTTTCTATAAAGCTATAGAAAACAAGACAGGATGGTATTAGTGTAAAATAGACAAATTCAAGGAATGACAGCATAAAAAAATAGACCTACATTTACATGGTTAATTGATTTTTGATCAAGATGTCAAAGCAATTCAGTGGAGAAAGGAAGACCTTTTCAACAAATGCTGATGGAACATCTATCCACACAGAAAAAAAATGAATCTTGATCAATAGCTCATGCCATACACAAAAATTATTTTGCAATAGATCATGTAAAAGTGAAAACTCCAAAGCTACAAGAAAATACAAGGCAGTATCTTTGTAAACTTTGGCCAGGCAAGATATCTTAGAACACAAAGTATAAAAGAAAAAGTGATAAATCAGACTTCATCAAAACACAAAGTTTCCTTGTAAAATATAGACTATTAAGCAAGCCACAAATTGGAGAAAATATTTACAATATACATTCTGACAAAATACTTATATTCAGAATATGTAAACTTATCCTACAACTCAGTAATAATTAAAAAAAATTTAAATGCACAACAGACTTCAGGTATTTTACAAAGAATTACATACAAATGCCAGTAAAACATTAAAAGGGCTCAACATTATTGGTCACCAGGGAAATGCAAATTAAAACTAAAATGAGATACTACTTTACATACACTAGAATGGTTAACATTTAAAAGACCAAAAATACCAAATATTGACAACTGGAACTCTCATACATTGCTAGTCAGAGTATAAAATGATTATACAGTGATTATTCCACTTTGGAAATTGACCTGGCTGTTTCTCATGAAGTCAAACGTGCACCTACCCTATGTCTCAGTGATAACACTCCTGGGTATTCATGCAAGAAAAGTGAAACCCTGATTTTATTTCATGTTCATAAGGGGCCTTTCTGTAGTAGCCTGTAGAACATGGTGCGTCTGTTTACTTTGTTAGTGAATAAATAAACAAATTTTGGTATATCCAAACGATGAAAAACAATAACAAGGAACTACTAATATACCCAACAAAATGGATAAACCTCAGAAACATGCTGAGAAAAGGAAGCCAAGCACAAAAATGCAGTTAATTAATGTTATTCTATTCATGTTAAATTCCAACACAAACATAACTAATCTATGGTGAAAGAAATCAAAACATTGATGGCCTGGGTGACAAAGGTGGGTGATGAATAGGAAACAGTAAGGATCTTTCTTGGGTGATGAGAATGTTCCCTATTTTGCTACTGGTGTGGATTACATGAAAAGGCATTTGCCAAGCCTCAGTTAAAATTGCCCACTTAAGATTTGCTCATTCCCTGCATATAATTTACATTTGAATTTAAAATATTGAGCCAAAAACATGTTCTTAAGAAGAACAAGGTCAAGTTTGCTAGGTCATAATGTCCAAATTAAAACAGCAAGTTCAAAACATGAATTCTCACAAATCAGTTAGAAAATACACAAAACACAATAGAAAAGCATATGAAGGATATGAATAGATAACTTACAAATGAGAAAGTAGAAATGGCTTAAAAAAGAAGGGTTGAACATGATTTCATGTATGTACTGCTTATTCAGAGTTCTTCCTCTGGGAATTGCTTGTTCATATTTTTAAATCATTTTTCTCTTGGGTTGTTTATCTTTTTTTAAAAAAAATTCTAACTATTTTGGTCATATGAATAGCAAGGATCTTCTCTTAGATGGTAGCTTGTTTTTTCATTTTGACTCTCAGGTCCTTTGTTATATACAAGTTTTTAATTTTAGTACAATCAAATATATCCATTTTTCTTTTATGAGTACTGCTTATTGGTTTTGATTTGGAAAACAATCCCCTACTCAAATATTGAAATATCATGCAATATTTTTCAAAAAAATCTTATAGTTTTTCATCTTTAAGTCTTTAAGCCATCTGGAAATTATATAGAGAGTACCGTTTGGATATAATTTTAACTTTTTCCTTATGGATAGCCATTTATCTTGACTATCCTTTTTCTATAATTTTAAATGCCGATGCTATCTTATATAAATGAGTTTAATTCAAGGTTCTCTCTTACATTTTCTCTGCCCAATTGTCTCTCTCTGGGCCAATACCACACTATTATTTAATGAAGATCTTAATACTTGTTGAAATTAGTTCTGTCCCCTCCAAACATAAACATCTTGTTTTTCCTCTTAAAAAGTATTTTAGCTATTTTAAGCCTTTAGTCTTCCATGAGTATAACATAGTTATATTCTTGTCAAGTTTTGAAAATAATCACTGGAATAATACTGAATTTATAGACTAATTCTGAGGGAAACTGCTTTCACTACAAAATTGCATCTTCCATAAAGTTTTATAATTTTATTGACAGCAGTCTTATGCATCCTTTGTTTGATTTATTACAATATAAGCACCTTATATTTTCTTGAAAAATATATATCTTTTTTAAAATTACATTTTCTAATTTCTATTGCTGGGAAACAGCAATACTATTGATTTTCTTTTAATATTTTTGTTGACAAAACAAAACAACATACAAACACGAACATTCTTAACGTATGAACATTCCATACTTGATGTACAATCAATGGCTCACAATATCACCACATAGTTGTGTATTCATCACCGTGATCATTTCTTAGAACATCTGCATCACTCCAGAAAAAGAAATAAAAAGAGAAAACTCATACATACCATACCCCTTACCCCTCTGTCTCTTTGACCACTAGTGTTTCCATCTACCCAATATATTTTAACCTTTGTTCCCCTATTTTTCTTCTATACCCCTTACCACTCCCTTTCATTGATCACTAGTATTTCAGTCTACTTACTTTATTTTAACATTTGTTCCCCCTATTATTTATTTATTTTTAACCCATATTTTTTTCTTATCTGTCCCTACTTTAGATAAAAGGTTTCTCCCATTCTTTAGGGATATGTGAGCTATGCCCGTTCTAACTTTTTCATGTTGGAAGGGGCTGTCGATAATATGGGATAGGGAGATGGAACTAGCTGATGTTCTGGAGAGGCTGAGCCCTCTGCATTTCAGAACTTATCTGGTCCAGGAACCCATCTGGAGGTTGTAGGTTTCTGAAAAATTTACCTTACTGCTTATAGCCTTTTTCTTTCTTTCTTTCTTTCTCTCTTTTTCTTTCTTCCTTTCTCTCTCTCTTTCTCTGTCTCTTTCTTTCGTTATTAAACATAACAACATACAAACACCAACATTCTTAACATATGATCATTCCATTCTTGATATATAATCAATAACCCACAATATATCACATATTTGTATATTCATCATCATGACCATTTCTTAGAATATTTGCATCAATTCAGAAAAAGAAAACAAAAAAAAAACATACATATCATGCCCCTTACCCCTCCCTCTCATTGATCACTAGCATTTCAATCTACTAAATTTATCGTAACATTTGTTCCCCCCATTATTTATTTATTTTTAATCCATATGTTTTACTTGTCTGTCGATAAGGTAGATAAAAGGAGCATCGTACACAATGTTTTCACAATCACACAATCACACTGCAAAAGCTATATCATTATACAATCATCTTCAAGAAACAGGAGTACTGGAACACAGTTCTACATCTTCAGGCACTTCCCTCCAGCCTCTCCATTACACCTTAACTAAAAAGGTGGTATCTATTTAATGCATAAGAATAACCTCCAGGATAACCTCTTGACTGTTTGGAATCCCTCAGCCATTAACACTTTATTTTGTCTCATTTTGCTCTTCCCCTTTCAGTCAAGAAGGTTTTCTCAATCCCTTGATGCTGAGTCCCTGCTCATACTAGGATTTCTGTCCCACGTTGCCAGGAAGGTCCACACCCCTGGGAGTCATTTCCCACATAGAGAGGGTGAGGGCAGTGAGTTTGCTTGTCATGTTGGCTGAGAGAGAGAGGCCACATCTGAGCAACAAAAGAGGTTCTCTGAGGGTGACCCTAAGGCCTAATTTTAAGTAGCTTAGCCTGTCTTCTGCAGGGTTAAGTTTCATATGAACAAACCCCAAGATTGGGGGCTCAGCCTATTGCTTTGGTTGTCCCCACTGCTTGTGAGAATATCAAGAATTCTCCAATTGGGGTAGTCGAATTTTCTCCCTTTCTCACCATTCCCTCAAGGGGACTTTGCAAATACTTTTTTATTCACTGTTCAAATCACTTTAGGATTTATCGGGGCATCACTGTGGACAAACCTACAAAATCTCATGCCCTACTCAAGGTTCCATGTACTTATGGTATTCAATTAATCTGTCCACATAAGTTATATTATGAAATGCACTATCAAAATAAAAATTTTGTACCAAATAAACATTTTTTGCTTTAGTCTTACACTTATGTTAAAGTTTTAAAACATTAATTACCATCTGTTTTCAACACCCTGCAGTATAGACATTCCTTTGTTCTTCCTCATGCAAAAATATTTTTAAATTTGTACATTAAGTCACTATCATTATACACTTTAGGCATTCTAGATTATACCATCTTAGTCTCTATCATCTATCTTTCCTTCTGATTTCATTTGTGCCCCCAGCCCTCCTCCCTCTATCATTCTCAAATTCAGCTTCATTCAATGTTTTAACGTTATTGTATTACAGTTGGTAGTATTGTGCTATCCATTTCTGAATTTTTACAAACAGTCCTGTTGCACAATCTGTATCCCTTCGGCTCCAATTACCCAATAACTACCCTATTTCTAACTCCTGATGGTCTCTGTTCCCAGAAGTTCATTCATTAATGTCAGTTCATATCAGTGAAAACATATAGCATTTGTCCTTTTGTTTCTGGCTAATCTCACTCAGCATAATGTCCTTAAGGTCCATCCATGTTGTTACATACTTCATAACTATTCTGTCTTACAGCTGCATAGTATTCCATCGTTTGTATACACCACAGCTTGTTTAGCCACTTGTCTGTTGATGGATTTTGGGCAGTTTCCATCTCATGGCAATTGTAAATAATGCTGCTATAAACATTGGTGTGCAAATGTTTGTTTGTGTCCTTGCTCTCATGTCCTCTGAGTAGATACCTAGCAATGGTATTGCCAGGTCATATGGTAATTCTATACTTAGCTTCCTGAGGAACCGCTTAAGTACCTTCCACAGTGGTTGTACCATTTGACATTCCCATCAACAGTGGAAAGTGTGCCTTTTTCTCCACATCCTCTCCAGCACTTGTCATATTGTTTTATTGATAATGGCCATTCTGGTGGATGTGAGATGACATCTCATAGTGGCTTTGATTTGCATTTCCCTGATAGCCAGGGAAGTTGAGCATCTTTTCATGTGCCTTTTGGCCATTTGTATTTCCTCTTCTGAGAAGTGTCTGTTCATGTCTTTTGTCCATTTTGTAATTGGGTTGTCTGTCTTTTTGTTGTTGAGTTGAACAGTCTCTTTATATATTCTGAATACTAGACCTTTATCTGATATATCATTTCCAAATATTGTCTCCCATTCTGTAAGCTGTCTTTTTACTTTCTTGACGAAGTTCTTTGATGCACAAAAATGTTTGATTTTGAGGAGTTCCCATTTCTTTCTTTCTTTCTTCAATGCTTGCAGTTTGGGTGTAAGGTCTAGGAAAACACCTCCTATTATAAGATTTATAAGATATTTCCCTACATTTTCTTCTAAAAGTTTCATGGTCGTAGATCTAATGTTTAGGTATTGATCCATTTTGAGTTAATTTTTGTATAGTGTGTGAGACATGGATCCTCTTTCATTCTTTTGCATATGGATATCCAGTTCTCTAGGCACCATTTATTGAAGAGACAGTTCTGTCCCAGTGAGCTGGCTTGACTGCCTTATCAAAGGTCATTTCTCCACAGAAGAGAGGGTCTGTATCTGAACACTCTATTTGATTCCATTGGTTAGTATATCTATCTTTATGCCAGTACCATGCTGTTTTGACCATTGTAGCTTCATAATATACCTTAAAGTCAGGTAGAGTGAGACCTCTGACTTCATTTTTCTTTCTTAGGATATTTTCAGCTATTCAGGACACACTGCCCTTCAAGATAAATTTGGTTATTGGTTTTGCTATATATGAAAAGTAAGTTTTTGGGATTTTAATTGGTATTGCATTGAATCTGTAAATCAATTTAGGTAGAACTGACATCTTAACTATATTTAGTCTTCCAATCCATGAACACAGTATGCCCTTCCATTTATTTAGGTCTTCTGTGATTTCTTTTAGCAATTTCTTGTAGTTTTGGTCTTTTGTCTCTTTAGTTCAATTTATTCCTAAATATTTTATTCTTTTGGTTGCAATTGTAAATGGAATTTTTTTCTTGATTTCCCCCTCAGATTGTTCATTACTCCGGTATAGAAACACTACAGATTTTTGAGTGTTGATCTTGGCCTGCCACTTTGCTGTACTCATTTATTAGTTCTAGTAGTTTTGCTGCAGATTTTTGGGGGATTTTGACATATAGTATCATATCATCTGCAAACAGTGAGAGTTTTACTTCTTCCTTTCCAATTTTGATGCCTTGTATTTCTTTTTCTTGTCTAATTGCTCTGGCTAGAACTTCCAACACACTGTTGAATAACAATGGTGATAGTGGACATCATTGTCTTGTTCCTTATCTTAGGGGGGAAGTTTTCAGTTTTTCCCCTTTGAAGATGATGTTAGCTGTGGGGTTTTCATATATTCCCTTTATCATGTTGAGGAAGTTCCCTTCTATTCCTATCCTTTGAAGTGTTTTCAACAAGAAAGGATGTTGAATTTTGTCAAATGCCTTTTCTGCATCATTCGAGATGATCATGTGGTTTTTCTGCTTTGATTTGTTGACATGGTGTATTACATTAATTGATTTTCTTATGTTGAACGATCTTTGCATACCTGGGATGACTCCTACTTGTCATGGTGTATAATTTTTTTAATGTGCTGCTGGATTCGATTTGCAAGAATATTCTTGAGGATTTTTGTATCTCTATTCATTAGAGACATTGGTCTGTAGTTTTCTTTTCTTGTAATATCTTTGTCTGACTTTGGTTTGAGGGTGATGTTGGCTTCGTAGAATGAGTTAGGTAGCCCTCCCTCCTCTTCAATTTTTTTGAAAAGTTTGAGCAGGATTGATACTAATTCTTTCTTGACTGTTTGGTAGAATTCACACGTGAAGCCATCTGGTCCTGGACTTTTCTTTTGGGGGAGCTTCTTAATGACTGATTGAATTTCTTTAAGATTGGTTTGTTGAGGTCATCTATTTCTTCTCAAGTAAATGTTGGTTGTTCATGCCTTTCTAGGAAGTTGCCCATTTCATCTACATTGTCGTATTTATTAAAGTTATTCATAGTATCCTCATCACCTCCTTTATTTCTGCAGGGTCAGCAGTTATGTCTCCTCTTCCATTTCTGACTTTATTTATTTGCATCCCCTCTCTTCTTCTTTTTGTTAGCCTCACTAAGGGTCCATCAATCTTGTTGAATTTCTCATAGAACCAACTTCTGGTTTTGTTGATATTCTCAATTGTTTTCAGGTTCTCAATTTCATTTATTTCTGCTGTAATCTTCATTATACCTTTCTTTTTGCTTGCTTTGGGGTTAGTTTGCTACTCCTCCTCTAGTTCTTCCAAGTGGACAGTTAATTCCTCGATTTTTGCTCCTTCTTATTCTTTAATATAGGCATTTAGGGCAATAAATTTCCCTCTTTGCACTGCCTTTGCTTCATCCCATAGATTTTGATATATTAATTTTATTTTCATTTGCCTCGAGATTTTTACTGATTTATCTTATTTCTTCCTTGACCCACTGGTTGTTTAAGAGTGTGTGGTTGAGTCTCCATATATTTGTGAATTTTCTGGCCCTCTGCCTATTATTGATTTCCAACTTCATTCCTTTGTGATCTGAGAAAGTGTTTTGTATTATTTCAATCTTTTAAATTTATTGAGACTTGCTTTGTGACCCAGCATATGGTCTCTCCTTGAGAATGATCCATGAGCATTTGAGAAAAAGGTGTATCCTACTGTTGTGGGGTGTAATGTTCTATAAATGTCTGTTAAGTCTAGCTCATTTATTGTATTATTCAAATTCTCTGTTTCTTTATTGATCCTCTGTCTAGATGTTCTGTCTATTGATGAGAGTGGGGAATTGAAGTCTCCAACTATTATGGTAGATGTGTCTATTTCTCTTCTCAGTGTTTGCCTCATGTATTTTGGAGCATTCCAGCTTGGTGCATAAATATTTATGATGGTTATGTCTTCTTGTTGAATTGTTCCTTTTTTTTTTTAACATGGGCAGGCACCAGGAATCGAACCCAGGTCCTCGGGCATGGCAGGCAAGCATTCTTACCTGCT
>PVIY010057386.1:0-12939 GCA_004026745.1 Myrmecophaga tridactyla
TTCTGTTCTGCAACACCCATAATATATCTAGGCCAGTTTGTAGGCTAATTTTGTTTACATGGTTTTCACAGACATGAAACTTTTTTTGGGGGGGGTCTCATTTACCTTTCTTGAGGAGATGGCTCTAAATGTCCAGAATGTTAAATGTGGCCTCTGATTCTCCTGAATAATTTTGGGGAACTCAATAAGATAGTTATCACAATCATGGAAATAATTTTATCCTAAGAGCAAGTGTTAAATCTTACACTCTTTCCACATTTTTATTTGTAGTTAAATGTGTCCAACTTTCTTGCAGTGGCACTTCCAAATTCATGTCTTTGTTGCATATTTTCCATACCAGCTTTGTGGTGCGGTAGATTCTGAAGTCAAAGAAGCTAATCCATTCATTACCTTTGAAAACTTGAAGACTGGCTATTGTACATTTGCAATGATTTTTAATACATAAAAGTAGAGGAGCTTTCACCATCCTAGTTTAGAGAGTGTAGCCTCAATCCATTGGGTTCACACTGACATCTGGAGGTTGAAAATTGTCACTACATGAGAACTCGTAAAATGTCATTTACCTATACAAGTAATTAGTGCTTCCATGCCTCTTTAAAATAAGAAAAAGGTTAAAAACATTTTTAAAAATTGTAAATGTTTATTTTGAACATGTTTGGTATCATCTAAAAGGATCTTTGTTGCCTGGGAAAAGAATAAGAGTAAGATGGCTAACACTAGAGCTTTACTTGCAACACCTCATTTCATTTTCAGGCACCCCAGTAAGATAGGGACTATTAGTGAGATAATAATAGTTTCACAGTTGAGATTAAGGTTCAGAAAGGTTAGCGATTTCTCAAGGTCATTTAATTAGTACCGGCAGAGTGGAACTTGAAGCCATGTCTCTGTACTCCAGGGCCAGGGTTCTTGGAGATGACCTCAGCTTGTACTACTGCAGAGGTTCTCCAGCAAGGTTAGTGTCCTGGGGTCAGAGGAAACGCCTGTGAAGAATAAAGTGTTCTAGGTCATTCCCACGAGAAGCCAAGGTTGTAACTTCCTAAGTCATTAAACACTCAAAATATACCATCCAAAAATGTTTCTTAAGAGAAAATTTGGTGGGAAAGGGCAAGTGTGTCTCAGAAACAGTATCACCATTCACCAGGTAAGTCCAAGGTCTATTTGGGAAGTACTTTCTCAGCTTAAGTGAATTGGACCAAGTCCTATCTTAGCGGAGATCCAACCATTGAGCCCAGAGCCACATATGAGAAGAACTGCAAAAATGGATCTCTAAATGGTATCTACTGATGGGAGTAAAGGAAGAAGATTATCGTTAGTTTTAAGCATGCATCCATTAACTTAGTATTCCACCCTATCACATATTATGAATAAATACATTTTGCAAATATTGTGATTATCTTTTATACTGCATAATTAAGTTGCACTCTATTTTTGCATTGAAAGTATTAATTTATTAAGTGTAGACATATACTTAGTGTTAGAGCTCTATTTTAGCATTTAAAAACTTTGAATATTCTAAGCGTCTCGAAAGATGGAAGGGGCCCAGTTCTCTTTTGCCCTTTTAAATGCCCAAGGTGAACACCCCTACAATGTCACAACTGTGCTTGGAACATTTAGCCAAGAAAGTGTTCATTTTTGCTTTAAAGACCCCTCTTCCCAAACTCAGCCTTCCTTCCTAGGGAAAAAGGACAATAGATTCTCTAAAGTAGGCAGGCCTTTGGTGATAGGTCAGAGTACCTTAAAAGCTAAAGGCAAATTAGAAGATAATGTCTTAGAAATTAGAAGAGGGTACTTTGATTTTGGAGTTTGGCTGATTAAGTAATGAACTTCAACCAGAGTATTTTTTGCCTTGTGTGGTTCCTGTACTTGGCCAAAGGGACTTAGCTGACTTCAGTGTCTTCCAATAATGAGTGCATACTTATTTTAGAAAATGAAAATTATGTTTTTGTTACATTAGGGAGGTGGTAATTAACATAAATCTCATAAGAGGGAGTGTTAGTGAACTTTTCAGGGAAAATTCATTTCAGTACTGTCAAATGTCAGTAGACACAATGTTTTCTCTCCTCCTGTGTGTAGCCATCTACCCAGCAATCATAAACAAGGGGGTTACCCCTTACATTTTACCCTTCCATGTTTTCCTCTGTTACAAACTCATAAGATCAGTCTGTTGCTAATAGCAGACTGGCAAGAGCCAGTATCCGTCTACTGGCTTGGGAAAGGAAGGAAAACTAGGACTAAAACTGTCCACTTCTCAATTGCATAGGCTGTTTCTAGGAGTAATTGAACACACTCATTTTAAAGCCTTTTATGTCTCCTATCCTGGGTAATGTAATCTGCTATTATCATTGTTACTTATGTGAGAATCAAGTGTAATAAGGCAATAGTTGAGGTAGAACATGTCCACGCTGGAAACCTCAGTCATTGTCAACTCCTTGCGCTCCTTTTCATATACCTACCCAAAATCCACCCACAAAATATTAATTGGTCGCCTAGTCTTTTCTTATTCTTTTTCCTGAAAGCACTCAAATTATTCCCATATTTCCATCCACATGGTCAGTGATTAAGTTAATACTCTTTTCTTTTGCCTGGATAATTGTAATTGAGTAGTTCATAAGAGGGACCTCAGTATTATTGCTGTATTTATTTACTGAAATGACTCTATGAATTTGTATACGCTCAAGAATGTGTAAAAAGCATGCTTTCTGGAAGAGGTAGCGAAGCAAAATGTCTGCTGCATCTGCCCAGTCATATCCAGGCATGCCCAGGAATGTCCAGGCCTGCCTGCATAGCAAGACGAAATGTCTATGGTCCAGATAAGAGAAATCAGCCCTGAGCCAGAGCTGAAAGCACAGCCCCTGTCTGTTCCCATGGTAACTCCCACCCTGCAAATTCTGCCTCTGCACTCTCCACTTGCTAGCTATATAATCTGGAAACGAAGGATATTTGGTGCTCAGATTTTGGACAGAAGTCCTCTGAGCCTGCCAGCAATAAAAAGCTCATCCACTTCTCAGAGGCTCCTGTGCTTTCTTGTGTGGTGTTTGGAGTTTTTTCCCAACTTCATAATAGTCTACCTGCCTCCACTACACGATCCCTCCAATGTGCCATCCACACCACAGCAGAATGATCTGGTTAAGGGTAGTGTCTCTTTTTTAAATAGATGTGCAAGCTTGAACTACAACACTGTGAATGACTAGCTGCATAGCCTTGGGCAAGTTATTTACCCTGGATTTCTACAGCCGTCAAATGTGAAGAATTATACTTTGCACATAAGGTATGGCTGTGATAAATAAATGATAGATCAGGATCACAATGGGAAATAGCATATTCAAATGGGATTACTGAGGATTACTTAATAAAGAGATAATTACCAAAAGCAAAAAGATCAGTACGACCTACTGAGCTGTGCACCGAGTTCGTTCTGCTGGGGGCTCAGAGCAGGGTGGAGAAAGGGGAAAAGCGGACCTGAAAGGAGTATCAGAGAACATCTGAAACGTAATGCTTTAAAGTTCTTAATACATCTGCTTCAAGATAGGAAAATTCTTTGCTGTGGTAAGAAGGACAAAGAGGGAAGAAAATGAAAGCTATGGTTTTCTGCAAAGCTGCTAAAGGGCAGTGGGCACAGGAGGTCCTGAGGAATGAATTAGGTTATCACAGAGGAATGGCAGCTTTACCCTTGGGGCAAATGCAGATGTGCCTGGCTGAGGACCTGCCAAAAATGAAGAGACCTCAGCAATGGGGAGAGAACAGCTGAACCTTTACAAAAGCAGGAGCTGGTGGAATAAATCTGAGGATTCTAGCTCCAGGAGAAAGTCCTATGGGCAGTCTTTCAAGTCTGACCATAGGCAATTACAAAGGCTTTGCATGAGGAATAATTTCCTATTGTACCAATCAAAAGCAGCGGGTTCTCTGCCCTTTGCTTTCACATGATCAAACCAGAGTTTCAAAGAGAGAAAGAGTTTATTGCTAAGCCTGACGCAGGAGATCAGACAGTTGGTGGGCCTAAAAATCTGTTTCCCCGAACTGCAGTAATTCTAATAGTTTATAATAGCAAAAGATGGGCAGGGTTTAGGATACCAAGCACAATGATTTGAGATGATGAGTTTAGAGTTGATCTAATTATTGAGTATGTGCTCAGTTGATTATATACTTAGTCACAGAATGCATTTAAGAAAATAGTGGCCTTAATATGATGATGGGCATGGTTTTTAGTCTATAATGAGGTATAAGTCACTTAGAGGTTAAAGTTTCAGCTACTGGACACATCAGTTGGCCAATTTTGGTTCTAGCTCCATCCAGTAAAATAGTTTTGGAATTGCTTGGGTTAGTTCTCACTGACTCAAGGCCCTTCATTAATAAACATTAGGGGCTGACTTTTGTGATCATAAGATTTTAAAGTTAAAAACAGGATAAGGGAGTACAAGTGAGGGATAGCTGAGGCCAAGGTTTCCTTATCCAGAGGCCTTAACTAAGACACTTTTCTTTGACTCAATACTTTCTACTTCTAGACCTTCCCCTTCTACCTTTCTCTGGGTCCCTGAATCCATAAATCACAGGAAAGTTTAGTTCAGGGCTACTAAGCAGTGAGACTATCACCCTGTCTGCACTAATCCACTTGACCCTCACCCAGTGCCATTTATGGGGGGAAAAATGGAACTTTGAGGAGCTGGTACCTGCTTTTGCCTCTTGCTCATATAATTGCAGTAAGTGAATAAAGGCTTGACTGTGGCTTTCAGTTTTACTTCTTTTTCTAGTTAATTACCTCAATATCTAGCAGCTTCACAAAATTAGAATTTGGAAGAGGCCCAAACACAAAAATAAATCCATTGGCCTGACAATTCACCCCTGCCCGTAGAGTTTTGCTGAGGAAGCAGCAATGGATGAGTGGCTGGAAAGTCACACATTTTTATGCATTCTCATTGTGCTAGAGTTCTGGGGTCTTACCAGAGTTGAGCCCCAAAGTTTTTCAAAACTAATTAGGATTGCAGCCCAAGTCCCTCCCAGCTTAAATACTGATAGGATCAAAGAGATTTTGTCCTTGGGGCTTTCCTATGATCACGATTACAAGATTGTTGAGAACATGGACCATCTAAAATGGTTGGTTTATTTAAATGACTTAGGATGCTATATTCTCTATATTATTGAGGAGAATCACTGAGGCAATGCCTGTAATTGTAGGCTCAGGGCACTTTCAGACTGCTTAGGACAAGTCCTGATTTAGTCTTTCTGGGCCTGGCAAGCCCATCAATGTTGACACAGATGCCATCCTCAAAGATCCAGTAGCAAGTTGTGTCTCTAACAAGAAAGCAATGAGTCATCTGGAGATCTATGAGATAGACTAAGTGGAGATTTTTTTGAGAGGGACACCCAGTAGCAACTCATGAATTAAAATTTCTGGACTTCAAGGGGTCATTATAGGCTAGTTTCTGGGTGACAGATATGGGATGCCTTTCTGTTTTTCTCGCTAGAGAGCTTCTTAATGGCAGTGATTGACTGTCACATCCATCTTTATAACACTCAGTGCCAAGCAGTGTGCCTGGCCTATAATGGGTAAGCCATACTTTTCTATGTGAATGACGGTGATATTTGCATATAATTCCCTGTAAGCAACAAACAGAATAACACCTTTATGCTGGTTTGAATTTGTCATGCACCCCAGAAAATCCAAGTTCTTTAATCCTCACTCAATATTTCTGGGTGGGATCTTTTTTATTGTTTCCATGGAGATGTGAACCACCCAATTGTGGGTAGTCACTTTTGATTAGATGGTTTTCATGGAGATGTGTCTCCACCCATTCAAGATGGGGTTACTTACTGGAGCCGTTTAAGAGGGAACCATTTTGGAAAAAGCTTGAGAGCCACAAGAGTCCACACAGCCAGAGATGTTTGGAGATGCAGAAGAAGAACACTCCCAGGGAATCCTTAAGAAATAAGAAGCCAGGAGAGAAAACTCGCAGAAGCCAGCCACATGCCTTTCCAGCTGACAGAGGTGTTCTGAACCCATCAGACTTTCTTGAATCAAGGTATCTTTCCCTGAATGCTTTAGTTTGGACATTTTCATGTCTGTAGAACTGTAAACTTGCAACTTAATAAATTCCCCCTTTTAAAAGCCATTCGATTTCTAGTATATTGCATTCTGGCAGTTTTTACAAGCTAAAACAACTTAAACATAAAAACTGAATTCTTCTGTGCTGGTTTGAAAATATCATATACCCCAGAAAAGCCGTGTTTTAATCTTGATTCAATCCTGCATGTTGGAAACTTTTGATTAGATTATCCTCATGGAGATGTGGCACGCCCAATTGTGGGTGTGACCATTTGATTACATGGAGATGTGACTCCACCCATTCCAGGTGGGATTTGATTGGTTTACTGGAATCCTTTATAAAAGGAAACATTTTCGAGAGAGCTCAGAAACGAGGGAGCCGAGAGAAAGAGCCGACACAGATGCCAGCACTTGGAAAGTGGAGACACGAATGTTTGGGAATGCTTGGAGCCCAGCAGGCATCTCTTTAAGATGCCAGGCAAGCCAGAATCTGGGGGGAGCCAAGGGAAGCCAGGAGATGAGGGCCAGACTTGAAGAGCCAGAGTGGAGAACCCCCCTAGGAAGAGAGTCTGGAGGCAGTGGAGTCCAGGAACAAGGGACCAGCAGTGCCAGCCACATGACTTTCCAGGGTGTTCCTGACCCATCAGCCTTTCTTGAGTGAAGGTAGCCTCTTATTGGTGTCTTAACTTGGACACTTTCACTACCTTAGAGGTGAACTTGTAACTTAATTAAATTCCTGTTTTTAAAAGCTCTTCCAGTTTTGGTATATTGCCTTCTGACAGCTTGCAAACTAACACATCTTCCTTATTTTTATTTTATAATGAAGAATACTACTGGGTTTTCCAATATGACATAAAGGCTCAATCTATATTTACAGATGGAAAATATGTTTTCCTTTGAGTTCCATTATGACAGACTTAATGTTGCCAGAAATACACTATTTTTCAGTGATGTAGAATACATAAAAGAGGTCTTAGATGACAATAATTTAGTAGAACTATATTTCTGTGACTTGCTAATAAATATTAATGATCACAAGACAGTCCATTACTTTGAACTTCTTCACATAACACATGTTGAAGAGACTTACTAACCTAGAATTAAATACATCTTTTCACCAGTATAAATTGAAAAGAACGGAAAAAATTTTTTGATACAGAGGCAATACTTTTTCTTTGCATTTATTATGAAGCAAAATTATTTATTAGCTTTAGAAAAGAGATGTGGTCTATCATAGAAATATGAAGCAAAATTTATTTCTTTTGTCAGTCTAAGCAGTATTTTCATGGAATTTTGTCCGAGGTTCAGATGAAGAATGCTTATTAAATTAAAACTTCTAATCAATACTGTCATTTTTGTCCTTTTTGTAGAATACTGTTTCTACTCATAACAACTTTATAAATTATTTTTAAAAGTCTGTAAGTAAATTAAATAGAAGAGCAGTCCAGAAAAGACCAAAGATAGTCTAAAATAATGAAAAGGTGGTAAAATGTGAATATTTCTTGTAGGATTTGAACCTAAGAGTTAGAAATAAATGACATTCAAATCATCAGAGACTGAATTCTACCTCTGACTTGCTCTTCCCTTCATTAACTATAGGACACCAAACTACCAACTACAGTAGACCTCAAAAAATGTCCAATTTAAAAAATATACATTGGCAATAGAAGATCAATTAGAAATAGCAATTCCTAGTTTTAAAGGAAAAACAACTTGAATTTCCAAAAAAGTAATTTATATACATTTTATTGAATATACTATTACCTTAATGGATATAGATATGTATTGTTATTTTTAGTTTGAAAAGTAGGCTTGTGAGTATATTGAGCTGAACCACTTGCCTTAGATTATTGGATTGTTGCCGCTTGAATATTTCAGTGAATATAACACTTTAATGCATATACCAAACAAACCAAGTTTAAAATTTTAAAAACAATAAAATTTCATAAAAATAGATGAAGATGGAAAGTTTTTGCATAAGGAACAAAAAAAAAGTGCAAAAGCAATTCCAAATATTTGCTGATTACATAGTCATGTCCAAAACATGAGGACATGCATTAAAATAATTTAAAGGAAAGCTAGACAGAAGAAAGCTGGTAGAGTTCATATCTAAATCATTTGACAAAACAGACTTTATTATAAAAAGCATTATTTGAAATATAAAAGAATATTCCATAATAAAAACAGTTCATTAGGGAAATAGAAAATTCTTAAATTTGAATGCACTTATAACATCAAAAATAGAAAGCAAAAACTGAAAGAACTACTGAAAAAACAGACATATTCATAATCTAGTTGGAGACTTTAACACAGCTTTCTCAATAATAAATAAACACAGAAGACAAAAATAAAGCAATAAAGGCTTTGAACTGTGTTCTTAACAAATTTGATCTAATGAGCACATACAGAACATTTAACAGCTGTAAATAAGTTTTTTCAAAGACACAGTAAAGAAAATTTAGAAAACTTTAACATAACAAGGCCATAAAGCAAATATCAAAACTTTCAAAGGACTGAATTCTTTAAAAGGATATTCTCTGCTACATTACAGTTGTTCAAATACATAATAAAAAGATGATTTTAAAAATATCCCTATGCTTGAAAATTAGAAAACACACTTCTATTTATGTGTTACAGAAAAAGTAATGACAAAAATTAGAAAATATTTTCAAGTAGCAGTAAGGAAAACACTATAAAAGAGGTCAATTCTCCCAAAATTAAAATATTTAACATAATTACAATAAAATTCCCCAAAGGGTTTTATTTGGGGGAGGGGGGCGAGGTGTAGAGGAGTATGGAAGAAAATCAATAAACTGATTCTAAAATGTATATAGAAGATGAAAGTCCCAAGAAGTGACAAGACATTTCTGAGCAAGAAGAGGATGCAGGGACCTACCGTACCAGAGATCAAGACTTACTATAAAGCCGTGATAATTAAACCATGTGATGATGGAACAGGGATAGACAAATTGAATAAGAAAGCAAAATAAAAAATGATCCTGACCCAGATCCATGCATTCATGCAAATGCTAGATGATAGAGGTGGCATGCAGTTTCTAAGGCAAAGAAGGACAATGTTTATTGTTCCATGGGCAAGTGGTTATGCAAATGGAAAACATAAAGTTGAATTCCTACTTTACAATAAACACACACACATAAAATCTAGGTGGACCAAGGACTTGAGAGAAAGATTAAGCTCTTAAAACAAAATACAAGAAAATATCTTTGCCATCTTGGAATATGAAAGTATTTTTAAAACAAGATGAAAACTATGGTAATTATTTTTTAACAGATGAGCTACATTATAATTAAGAGCTTGAGCTCATCAAAAGACACCATAAGTAGTGGAAAGATGAGCCACAAACTAGAAAGATATCTATAATAAACGTAACTGAAAATAGTCTACTTTTCAGAATTTGTTAAAACAAAATAAGTCCTATAAATCAATCAGTAGAAGACAAATAACCCAGTGCACAAAAAAGTGGACTAAGGGACAAGTTACAGAAGAACAAGAAAGACAGAAACACAAGATATTCACCCTCTTTAGTAATCAGGAATGAGCAGTGTAAAATTACAATATCATTTTATACCATTTTGATGGGTAGAAATTTTTAATCTGGCAACAATTACAAGTGAAAATATGGAATAATAGGAACCCAGATGCACTGCTGGTAAGAACAGAAATTGGTTAAACTATTTTAGAAAATAACTTGGTAACTACATACTACCCACATGCATGGAAAGCTGCTGCTTCCAGGCAGAAGGCAAGAGGATGCCATCAGAAAGGACACAAGGTAGCTTGAATGCTATTGGCATTGGCTGTACTTCATAAGTTGCATGATGAGTTCTTGGGAGTTTATTACTCTTTATAACTTAGGTGGTTACATAAATTATTTTGAATATATCAGATATTACATAATGAAAATGTTTTTAAAATGAAAAGTTGATAAAGACAGTGGAGATTATATATTTTTAAATAGTTTTTATTGAAATTCAAAATAAAATATAATAACAAAATTTCACCGTGGATGTGACACACAAGGCAGGCTGATGAAGAAAATGTGTTTATTTTTTTACATCACTTTCCCCCGTTATTTTACAACAGATATTTGAGATATCATTATCTCAAATAGATATTATCTCAACAGATATTTCATTTGATTATTTACAGTAGGCCAGAAATGTGCAGAACTTTTCATAGACAGCAAGCTTTCTTTTTGAGATAATGTCTTGGATGAGTTCAAAGTGAGCTTTCTTTCAGTATTTTTCAAAGTTTTTGTAAACAAGTCAAATAAAAGAGCAATCCAAGTAAGGCCAGTGACTATCCAAAGTAATATTATTAGTCAGTAAAGTAATGAATATTTCTTAGAAGGATTTATGCCTAAAGGCAAAAAATAAATCACATTTAAATCACTAGAAGATGGCTTTTGCCGCTGCTCTTCTCTTCCCTCTCATAAACCGTACCACACTTGTGTAAACCCTTAACATTGTCTACATTTAGAGTCCAATCATTGATTATTAAAGAATAACTAGAAATTAAGAGTAGCACTTCTGAACTGATTATCATGTTCAATGAGAATATAGGATTATAGTTACAAAAACTTAGTTTACAATAAACTTTTTTGGAGCATATCTGTTACATGAAGAGTAAAAAAAAAAGGAGTTATTTTTCTATGTATGGTGTGGAAATTGTCTTTGAAAATATATTGAACTGAATTCTGAACATGTAAAACTTTGGGACATACATTAACATGATCATTTAACTGCTTTCAGTATTGCTAGGGATTTTAAAAAGAAAAATAGATAAACTTAAGGGAGAAAAACCTTTTAAAGAAAGTTCAAATTTGGCCCAAAAGATTTTATGGCCGTGCACAAATATAAATCCCTCTCCTGTCACTGGTTTGTTCCTTGTGGCCACAAACATGCCTGAGGTTTTTTTTTTTTTACCTAATTGGTTATTGTAAAAGGTGATTTGAAATAATCAGAAACAATAAAAAAAAAAGTATTCATAATACCAATAACCCAGAAAATACACCGTTTTTCCTATTCCCTTCAGGTGTTTGTCAATGTGCATTTCGACAGTTGTAAATCACAAATGTGCCTTGAAGTCTTCTTGGCGTGACACAGAGAATATGGACTTTGAGACCAGAGTTAACCAAGTTTAAATTCTGGCTCAGCCAATTTCCAGTTATGCGCTTTTGAGCAAATTACTGAACTGAGCTCCAGATTCTTCTAATTTAAAATGAGGAAAAATACCTTATTCATAGGACTGTTAGGAAGATTATGTGATATACTACATCTAGTCCCTATGATCATGCCTGACCCTATATTGAGATTCAATAAACATTGTTCCATTCATTTGCTCAACTTTTATGCTAGTTTTTACCTAATATTTCCTTAAAACTAATAATGTATATCAAAATGTGAGTAAGCACATGAACTTTGATGCCATTCTGAGATTTGCTAACAAAGAAAATATATTCTTCGGTGAGAACTTACCAGGAGCACAGGATAAACTTTGGCTATACAGCAAAAGAACACATTTTAACTGCATCTAGCATTTTATTGGGGCTGTTAACAAAATGTTAAATTTAACTGTTACATGCAGTTAAAATGTGAAAGACAAATAATGCAATTTTATTCACAGGGAATGAATGTTGAAAAAGCCTCATATGTTTTCCAGTTTAAATTTGCATATTACTCTGTATAGGTATCCCACACTTCCTTCAAATCTCTAGTTAAACACTGATGAAGTCCTGTCCAGGTAGAATGTAGGGGATATGAAAAAAATTTTTATCTCATAGTAAAAGCAACCAAAAAAAAAATAGGCTGAACAAAAATCATAATTTTCAATGGGGCTAGCAAAAAGCAATGGATAGGGGTGCAAGGGTGGTTCTGTGGTTGAATTCTTGTTTGCCATGCAGGAGACCCAGGTTCAATTTCTGGCTTATGCAATTCCCTCCCACCCCAAAAAAACATTCAACAAATGGTGCTGCAATAATGGGGTAGTCACATGAAAGAAAAATGAAATGTGACCCCCATCATACAACATACAAAAAAAAACAATGGATAGGTGACATCATCAAGTTGGTGACATAAGACATCTAATGAAAACCTCTCAGCAAAAAAAAAAAATTCAGCAAAACAAGGACAATTCTCATTTGCTCAGAACTCTGAAGGAAGGTAAAGACTGGTGAAGGATCCCACAAATGCTGAATCAAAGAAAGAAAAATATCAGGTAGGAAACTTTTGTCCTAGACCAACCAGTCCCCTTCTCTCCTCACTTGGTTCCACGCAGCTTGGGGCATGCCCAGAGCCAGTGGTTGGGCTTCCTCCCAGCTCCCATTAGGAATACTGCAGTGAGACATATCCCCACATGTATTCAGACAAAGAGACCCAAGTCCACAGGGATCCAAGCTGTGGGGGAGAGCAGAATACAAAAGGTCAATTAGGAGGGGCTTCCAAAATAAATGATTAGGAAGGGAATGGTAAAATCTACTTGTTTCCCCAAAGCAGGAAGTAGCCAAGCAGAAACTGATGAAAACAACTGGTTAGGGTCCTGGGGGACAGGGGAGGATATTTCAACACCCAGGTCAGTATGGGACAAAGGGACTGATAACATGGGGGCAGAGACTACAATTCTGGCCATGGCTCCTGGGGCTCCTCCTCCACCCCTGAGGGAAGCAGTGCCAGGGTGTGGGGGAGGGAGCTGTGGGAGCACAGAGCGGAACACAGCCCAACACTGAGCCAGACATGGATGCTATTGGGCTCCACAGGTAAACACCTTCTGAAGATAAATGCTTAACTAAAGATTGCCATCTGCTGTGCAGGCCAAAAGTGAAGGGAAAAAATGAGCTTTTCAGGGCCCTTCCAGACCCTACCCCTCCTGGGCCATCAGA
>PVIY010057387.1:0-12909 GCA_004026745.1 Myrmecophaga tridactyla
GGGAACAGGAACAATTTTTGAACCTGTGTGGACCCCAGAAAGTATTCCATCTCTTTCCGGACCATTCTTTCCCTGGCCTGAGGTAGTTTGTTCTCACGCTGATGCTAAGCTGTGCCCAGTGGAGCGGAGGGGGTCTCCGCAGGGATCCAGAACTGATTCTCAGTGCTGTGCCCTCTTTTCTGGTACTCTGCCTTGTGAACTCTGGAACCCTACCCACCCCCAGACTCCCATCTCCAACTCCGCAGCTCAGGGAACCACTGGGCCCCCCCTGAATCCCCCGCTTTTCCATGCTGAAGCCTGGAAACTCTCTCCAGGAAATCATAAAGTTCACCTCGCTTGTTATCAGACTCACAGAAATCACTGGCATTTGTTACCTGATATCCAATGTATTGAAAATCTTTGTTTCATACAGTTTGTCCAATTTTCTTTTTTTTTTTTTTCTGACTTTCATGTGGAGAGCAAATCCAGTTCCTGTACTCTGACTTGGCCAGGAGAAGTCTCTAAATATTGTTTTTTATAGTGGTGATGCCGAATATTTAGCGAGCCAACTGGTTGACAGTCACTCAATTCTCCTGACAATCCCAAGAGATAGGTTCTGAGAGAGGTACCTGTGAGCTCTGGAAAGGTAGCCTGGATTGTCCAAGGTGGCAGCTGAAAGAGCTGTGATCTAAACTCTTGGCATTTTAGCTCTTAGCCCCATGTGCTTAAATCATAAACTTTGCAGCCTACTTTTGTAATGCAATACCTTATCAGCATTTCTCCCATATCCAAATTCTGTATTTTTTGGGAACTGAGTATACCTTATTTCACAGATATTTCTTCTTATAGCTTTAATGCATCTTCAAAAGTCTGTTATTCGATTTTTTATTCAATTACATCTATCATTTTTATATCAGAATATCTTTGAAGCAAATATCTATCAAGAGAGGAATGACTTATATTCCAAGCAATGGAACCACAATTAGATGAAGCTGTGTTACATTGTGTTACTGAGATATTAAATTGCGGAAACAAACACATCGATGACTCTCAGATGGAGAGTGATTCAGAACAAATGGACACAATATGTAGAAGAATTAGGAATGTTTTAACTAATTTATTTTGTTTATAGTATCCTTTTAAAGTATGCAACAGAATGATACATGATACAAAACAAACCAAGATTAAATGAGCTCCTTTGGTACATATAAAACTTCTAAGAAATATGAAAGTATTATGTCATGATATAATTGACAGCACTTTGTTCTTTTTTTGACTGGTATTTTAAATAATGGTGTGCCTTAAAATCAATGGCACCTTTGATTTAATGAAATATGATGTGTTCTATCCAAGTGTTTTAAATATTTATATTTTTCCCTCTGTATT
Organism: Myrmecophaga tridactyla; assembly: GCA_004026745.1. NCBI lineage: Eukaryota > Metazoa > Chordata > Mammalia > Pilosa > Myrmecophagidae > Myrmecophaga > Myrmecophaga tridactyla. Next base: position 1,366 of record PVIY010057387.1, read on the forward strand.
AACCCTTATATCGCAAGCCTTCCTTTTAATAATTAATTTTCAAGCACAATATTCTGTTTATTATGACTTCTAACATATGTGTTTTTAATATTGATGTTTTGTTCCTTATTTTACGTCCTTAACTCTGTACTCTCTGTTTTCAATTCATTATGTTCTTTTAACTATTCCTTTTTTGAACTCTTTCGGTTTAAAAATGTGTTTTTATTGGGTTCTATAGTGGTAAGGGAATTTATTTCTTTTTCTTGGACTGGGTTCTTGCCTACAGATTAATGACAATCTCTCTCCAAAGTACTTTCCCACTTTGTTTTTTTTTAAGCACCAGCCAAATTGCCCCATATTTTTTCCACTCCTGATTCCTGACTCCTGCCTTGTCCTGTCCTGCAACTTCAGTGTGTCAGATTCCCATTAATCCTCAATGCCTATCTCAAATACAGCTTCTTATATAAAGCTTTCCATGATTTCATGGGATTTTTAAGACCATCTTCTCCTGCAGACCCTCATAGCACCTTTTCCACCTCTTGTAGCTCCTACCAGATTCTCCCGTGAAGTTCTATTACTAAATGTACTTGTGAAATAGCTTGTATTTTTAGCATATATTTGTATACCACCAATCAGGGCAAGATGTCTGCTCTGCATAATAAATGCATTATAAATACTGGTTGAATTCAATTGATAAATCTAAGCTATGGAAAAACTCTGTTATATCGACAATTAATTTTGGGATAGGATTTTAAAAATTATTGAGGAGTTATTGGTGTGTTTTAGGACACTGGTCCACTAACTTTAGGGCATATCAGAATCACCTGCATAAGATTTTTCACTTTTTTTTCTTTCCAATCATTAGTATTGTTTCTAGCCAAACCTACGAAGCTATAATCTCTGGGAAAATGGTGCCCAGGAATTTGTTTTCAAAAGCTCTAGAGGGGATTTTGATGCTCGTAAAAAATAGTGTTTTAAGATGCCAGTTGATGATTTTCTTCTGAGCTCTATGTAGCTTTGGGGACTTCCTTAGATCCTTTTATAACTGGGTATATATCTATGCTGGTTTGAATCTGTTGTGTGCCCCAGAAAATACTATGTTCTTTTAGTCCAATCTTGTGGAGACAGATCTATTGTGGGTGGGGCCTTTTGATTAGGTTGCTTCCATGGAGATGTGACCCACCCGATTCAAGGTGAGTCTTAATCTTTTACTGGAATCCTTTAAGAGAGCTCACAGAGAAAGAGAGCATTCAGAGAAAAAAAAACACCTCAGGAGAAGTAAGAAGGACCCACAGTGGCTGAGAGAGCCATTTGAAACCACAATTCAGGAGAAAAGGACTAGCAGATGTCACCATGTGCCTTCCCATGTGGCAGAGGAACCCTGGATGCCAGGAGCCTTTCCTCAGAGCAGGTATCTCCCTCTTGGTGCCTTAATTTGGACATTTTCATGGCCTTAAAACTGTAAATTTGTAACTTCATAAATCTCCTTTGTAAAGGCCAATTCATTTCTGATGTTTGCATTTCAGCAGATTTAGCAAACTAAAACAGTATCCTAACTAAGCAAAATGGCGAATGCACTACAATAGCCAAAATCCATTTTCCTAGGAAGGAAAAAAAGACAGGACAAATAAAATATGGGGTTACTACAAGCCGTTTATTCAGAGAATCAATAAAATTATAATGTAAAAATAATCTAGCCCCAATAATATTACCTTCCACGAATACAGTCCCACAAAAGAAAGTACATGATAATTATTTTGTACTCCTTCAGTATCATAAACTCCTATAAAGGAAGATGCACAATTTCAAGTAGGAATAACTCACTTTCTGATTTTTTGGCAGCATCAACTTTATTTTGTGTAAATAGTCTGGAAACATGATTTTCAGCAAGGCTAGCAAAGCTTGTATGGACAAGTTTCTAAAAACATATTTATACACCACCCCAGGTAAGTTGTTAATTAGCTAATGTGCATAGTTCTCTACTATGCACTGAATGACCTAATGTTAATCATCCGGAAGTATTAGTCTTTATTAGTGTGTTTATGTTAGCGTCTACACAAATTTCTGAGTAGTCAGTAGGGCTTTTGTCTTCCAGAAATTTAGCATCAAAAGTGGATGAAAGAATGTGGATATAACTAGATATGTGTAAATGACACAGAGGCAGTAGAATAAACATTTGTTTTTTTCCACTGGTTGTAAGCAAGCAAGTCTTTGTGGATCCGAAAGTACTAATAAATTTGCAGAAACCTTACAGCAGAAAAGCTGTGCATCTTCTATAAAGGATCAGCCATTTGATGTGCCAAGGTTTAGAAAAACAGATTTACAACCTCTGAATTTTAGGAAGGAGAATGAAAATCTGGACTTAAATGAACCATTTCTTCTGTTATGCCATAAGGGACCCAATCACTATGATATAAATTTGTGGCTCATCTGTAGATGGTTCATAGTTAGCCAAAGTTCACACAGGTAGAGAACTCCTGAGCTAGTTCTGAATGAGTCAGAATTCGAACACAAGACTCATGCTTCCACAGTCAGTGCTAGTTGCTCTTAGCCCTTAAAATACATGCATTTCAGTGGCAGTATCTGGAGAAGATGTTTAGTGTGAACCATTTCTAGGGTGTGAGGTTTTAAAGGATAGAAAATTTGTGCCCCAATGTATCCCCAGTACATAGAACAGTGCAGAGCACATAGTAAATGCTCAATAAATATTCATTGCTTGAATATTTATTGGACCATAAAAATCTATACAGTAACTTCAGTTTAAAACTTCCATTTCTTATTTATTTTAATACCTAATTCCTATTTATATAAGTTAAAAGGTTCTTTAGAGGAAACTTGGACATTTTAAAAAACATGAAAGAAAAAAATACTTGTGTTACTGTGAACTAGACATAATCACCATAAGCATTTTTGTGTCCTTGTTCCAGTTTGTGTGTAAGAGTGTTTATAAACATGACTTTGTGCTTGTGTGTGCATGTGATGTGTGCTATGAAGGTCTGTGTGTGTGTGTGTGTGTATACACACAGAATAACTAGAATCCTATCTGTAGTTTGTGACTTAATGGCATATCATGAGTATTTTCTCATATCATTACACGCATTGAAACCATGATGACTAGTGAGTGCCCAGTTTTCAATGATGTCTACCACAATTGTTGGGCATGAACTCTCTTTGGGATCATTAAGGTTGTTTTTCTGTAGTTTTTTTTTTTGTAAAAATAAATAATACAATTGCAAATGTCTTTATGGGTAAGTTTTTATAGTGCCTCTAATTATTCTTTTAGAATACTTATTCTCTTAGAATAATTTCTCTCTGAAATGGTTTTAGCAATTTATAGTCAACCAAAAATTTGCAAAAATGTTCCTTTTACTTCACCCTTAATTTTTTCAAACTGATATGGGAAAAATAATATCTCATTTTCTGTAAATTTGCACTTACTCTGTTATTTGTGTGTGGCAACATGTTATTAAAAGTGGATTTTTATTAAACAAATTGTATATGTTATTTAGATGTTTTGGGTTGTCTTCTTTAGTGGTTCATGAGAGCACTTTATGTCTTATAAGTAGAAAACTTAACTGTGGTACAACTTTTTTCCTTTTTGCTATTTTACTTTAAATTTTATAATTTTTTGATGTACAGCAGATTGACACTTTTATGTACATCAACATATTAATTTGTGGATTCTTCTATAGGTTTTTTTACATAGGACACAAAAAACTGACATCAACTACATTTATTTCATTTTGGTGCTTTTATGACATTGTATTTGAGGTTAAATTTAAAAATCCATCCATAATTTACTTTGACATAAGATATGAAACAGAAATTCAATTTTATCTTTTTACACTTGCCTCATCACAATTTATTCAATAATCATTCTCTCAATTGTTTTGCATAAACTTTAATCATATATTAAATTATGTTCCTACTCTCTTCTGTTCAACAAAATTTCTGCATCTCCATACTTGTGCAAGTATTGAAACTTTTTAATACTTTGTACGTGGTAGATCATAAGATACTTCTCAGTTTTAAAACCTTAAAATCCTATTAATAAATACAAAAAGATGGCAAGATGAAATTCAAATTGAAATTAAATTATTTACTTAAATCTTTAAAATAATTTGGGAAGAGTTCATCTTTTCATAATATTGAGTTCTCCAACACATTATACGCACACTTACACATCCATACATTCACCCCAGGCACAAAATTGTGCTTGCACAAATGCACATCTCCTCTTTATTCAATTCTTCTTTTACAACACTCATCAAAATTGGAGTTTACTTCATGTAGTACAAGTTTAGTTCTTGTTATATTTAGTCACATTATTTTTTCTTGAGATTTTTTAAACAGTGGTTGGGCATTTGGGCTATTTCCATTTTTTAGCTATTTTTAAATAATGCTGCTATGAACATTTACGTACAAGTGTTTGCATGAATGTATCTCCTCGAGAGGAACTGCTGGATCATCTGGTACCCCTAGGTTTAACCATTGAATAACGGCCAGAGTGTGCTTTCCAAAGTACCTACCCCGTTTACATTCTCATTGGCAGTACACAAGGTTCCAATTTCTCCACATCCTTGCCAACATTTATTAGTCTCTGTCTTTTTTATTATAGCCATTTTAGTAGCTGTGAAGTTGTATCTCATGGTTTTGAATTGAGATTTTTATGAACCCTTTAAATTAATTAGTGCTGTTAGAAAATACAGCTTACAGTACCTCTTGTAGCAGATCTTCCCATGACCCGCACTTCCCATGCCTCTATAAGACATACCGGCTGATGCCTCTAAACAATGAGCACTCGTGGCTGCTTTCCAGCATCCTTAGAGGGAAACAGGGCTGAGCACTGCTTAGAGCACAGGTTCTAGACCCAGGCTGCTTGGGTCAGATCTCACCTCTGACACTCACCTGCTTCGTGTGACCTGGGCAAATTAGGCACATTGGGTCACAGATGTCTTCACGATCTTGCATTAATGGGTATTAATGGGTATCAAGAAATGCAAAAGGGATTTTTAATGAGTGTATACATACCAAAAGAAATGACTTTAGATTTGCATCCCCCAAATTGGTAAGTTGTCGTAAATGTTTGTCATAAGTTGAAATAAAACTTTTAAAGCATGTATGTATAATTTTTAATGATTCCCTATTTTAAGAGGCTATTTTCATTTAACAAATCAAACACTGCTATCAATTTTATCAAATAAAAATACATTCATATATATTTTTTGGTATTTAGTGTGTATATAGTTAATTATTTTTTTCATTGAATTCTGTTGAGTTTTAAGAAACAACCATCTTCTACAAACAGTGCTGGTAAACATTTAATAACTGACTGGAAAATGAATAGCATGCATATGCATGTACATAGGTTTATTATAAATTTTATGGCTATAAGTAATTTGTAGCATTCAATTAAAAAAACAAAATGTCCAATATTCTGATTGGAAGTTCTGAATAGCCAGTGATTCACCTAGAGTGCTTTCATTATTTCCATCGTATGGCTTCAATTCAACCATGAACTGACAAATGGAGCTGCAACCCAATTTGCTTATTATAAATACATTTGTTGTTGTTAAATGGGACCTACAGTTAAATTGTTTCTCATCCTTGATCAACAGCACACCACAGACATCCATCTCTCCTACCCGGACCTTCCCCACTGCCAAGGTTCTGCTGCTCAGGAGCTTGTCCAGAGAATATTAATTACCGTTGAAGTGCTGTGGTCCCCTCTCTTCCTTTTATGGCAGAATAAGTTGAATCATTTAACAAAGCAGAAGCTGCTCAGTAACTTTTCAGATACAGTTCAGAATATATCAGGCGATTACTAGGAAAAACTTAGCTTTCATTTATTACTTTCCTCTCCTTATCTTTTCCATGTAACTTTTAAAGTCCTCATATATATACCTACTATTTTTACAGTGTGATTTTTGCAGAAGCTAATCTATCAAACTGCTCTTCGGTAGTTTATAATCCCTCCACCAGCCAATACATATTTTTATTCTTTATGCAAACTCCCCTGAGCCTTATTCATAACTGCTCAAACTTGTTTCAAAGATAAAAATGTTTGCTTCAGTCAATGAGAATTGAAAATGAGAAATTCTCTAAATTTTCCTCCAGTTCCTGGCAGCAAGTAACTCTGGTTTCTTAAGAGAATTTTCTTTCTGTTGGCAGGCAGTACGTTTGCATAGAGTGAATGATTTTTCTCTCTTTGCTCCTATTTACGTATTGGTTTTTATTTAAACATGTTACAGTTATCCTAAGAATGAGCAAAGCCCCTCCTTGAAATTTTTGAATCCAGAATGAAAAAAAAAAGTGATAATAAAGATGACATTTACTGGAAATTTGTATTACTTTCCAGAAATCCAGCAAATCTAGTAGTTAGACAGCCAATTTACAATCCCAAAGCAATGTGATTCTGAAATTTTTTCATATTTGAAAAAACATGGAGGTGGAGAAAATACAAGCTGTCTCGGTAACAGAGTTTTTCCTTTAGGATAGCCAGACTCTAGGGGTAGGCAAGGCCAGGGGCTGTGGATCCACCCTTGCCCTGCCTCCATGCCTTCCTCAGCCCAGAGACCTGTGTGTCCAGGACATCCAGTGATTGCCAGATGGCAGAGGGATCTAAATGCCCCACCGCCTTTCCTCTCCTCCAGCGATCAGGCTGCTGAATTAGGAGACCTGAAGAGGGATTTTGTTGAAGTCTTCTCAGGTGACTTCCCAGGCATCTACCTTTCTTAAGGATGGAGATTGGTTTGCATTACTTCTTGCTAAACATAATCTCTGAAGTTTCTAGTGTGTGAATGGCATTCACAGAACCAATGGATTTTTCCCTCTACTTTTACTTCCACTCATTATTCAGTTAAAATCTCAGCAGTGATGATATTGTTTCTGTGTTTGTTTTATTATTTTTCCCTGGAAGTCTGTCTTTATTTTAAAACATTATTAAAAGGGAGGAGAAACAAAATAAGAGTCAACTCAAATAAAAATATCATCCTAATTAAGAGTCACTTTAAGGCAAATTAATCTTTGTATCATAATGATCCAGAGAATTTCTCACAGGTAGTCTTTACATTTGATTCTGTAGGAAACTCTGAGACATTCTTAAGTGAGTCTTATAATGCTGCTTTAGTCTCTGACATTTGAATGAGAAGACACAAGCAATAGAAGAAGGAAGTATAGGGGAGAAAATCATCTTCACTTGAGAGAAACATGAAATCAGAAGTGAACCTGAAATCTGGGCGGGCCACAGTGGCTCAGCAGGTAGAGTTCTCACCTGCTGTGCTGGAGACCCAGGTTTGATTCCCCGTGCCTGTCCATGCAAAAAAAAAAGTGAACCTGAGGGCAGGCCACGGTGGCTCAGCAGGCAGAGTTCTTACCTGCCATGCTGGAGACCCGGGTTCGATTCCCTGAAGGCCTGAAGTTCCAGATGGCCTTATGACTTTCACAAAACGATTTCTTATAGCAACCTTATAGATTTTAAGTGAGTCATTGTACCAGGCAACTTCATGGTGAAGTTCGATTTTGTAAACCTCTGCAATTTCCTGATATAGATTCTATATCCTGAAACCCAGATTCTCTTACATGTGTCTAATTCGGCTGTTTGTCTGTGTACTTGTGTGTGTGTTTCTATCTACAGACAAGGTTTCCATGCGAAAGAAGCTTCTGACCTTGTGCTTGGATTTTGTGTACATATGCACTGATTGCGGTGGCAAACTCTAGATATCAACATCAGAATAAAGAAAGTTACCAGATAAAGAGAGGCATAACATGTTGATAAAATCCTGAGTAAGCGTAGTAATCCTAGATGTATATATATACTTAACAAAGCTTCAAAACACAGAAAGAAAAATGCTGATAGAAATAAAAGAAGCAATTACAATAAGATGTCAACACTCTTCCCTCAAGCATCAATAGAACAGGAGGTAGAAATAAAATTATCAAAGAAAGAAAAGAATTAAACAACCCCAACAGCCAAATCAACCTGATTTATATTTATAAGACACAAAATACACATTTTTTTCCAAGTACACATAGGCATTCGCTAAGGTAGATCATATTCTGGGTCATAAAAAAAAAAAAAAGAACAGCTTAATTTTAAAAGGAAAAAAATCATGCAAATTATGTTCTTTAACCATAATTGAATTAAACTAGAAATCAATACCAGAAGGGTAATAGGAGCGTCTCCAAATTCGTGGAAATGAAAGAGTATGCTTTGAAATAATCAACAGATCTAAGAGGAGATCTTAAGAGTAATTAGAAAATAGTTTAATGGAATGAAAAGGAAAATACAACATATTGAAATTTGTGGCCTGCTAAGATTCTTGTTGAAGACTGTATATGTCATTTCCATATTCCAAGATGGCACTACTGGTGAGTTGTTCTCCATGTGTCAGGAAAGCTGAACAAACTGCGTTGTGATTTTGGGAAATGTGTATGTGAATATTGTCCTCTGTCTGACCACAGAGTCTGTCGCTGCTTGGAGCTCTGTCTCCTAATCTTGCAAGATGATCTAACCCCTTTGTTCAAATGTTCTCCTGTTATTCTCTGACCTGTCCACTTCACAATACCTCTCTGATCGCTGGATTCTGGGGACCTCTCCTCTGGTTTGTGAGTATTTCACGGTCATGACACATCATTTGTAAGGGCTTCCTTAGTCCTGGCTACATTTCTTTAGTCAGCTTGGCTAGCGTTCTTTCTGAAACAGCTGCTCTCAAATCCTGGGGTCACTCAGTTTTCAATCTGTTCAAATTCTTGTGCTGGACTCTGATTGTGATGGCTGCCTGCACACTGCTGAAATCTGGCCACCAGCCTTACTAAAAAAATTTATTCTTTTTAAACAGTGGTCCTCAAAATACAGTTGAACAAGAACTATCCCAGACCCACTGAATCAAAATGATCAGAGAAGACACCTCATGCTTTTTCTTTTTTAAGAAAAATCTTCCATCTGAAATCTTGAAGTGATGATTGGTTAAATGGTTACTAGCTATCTCCAGATTAGAAAATGGTCCTCAAGCTTCAGAGTGCATCAGAGCAACCTGGGAGGCTTGACAGAACACAGATTGCTGGGTCTCACTCTGATTTAGTAGATTGGGTTGGAGTCCCAGTATTTGCATTTCTAACAAGTTCCCGGGTGGTATGGATGCTGCTATACTAGAATCACATTTTGAGAACAAATCCATTAGAGAATCTTTTTACTGTTTCATTTATGGAGTTAATCATCTCTACAAGGTAATGGAGAGCATGGGTGCCACAGAGAAGTTTCCTTCCAAGTGAAGAAGATATCTGGTTAATATGGTGACTAGTAGAGTAACTAAAGATGATGGCTGTGAAATGGGATTGAAAATTAAGGAACAATCCCAAACAAGGAGGCACATTACCAGATTTTATGTGTGCTTTCAGGAATGTAGTGGACATTGGTTGATTGTTTTGCCTGCCTGGTGTCTTTCCTTCTGTGTTCTGTTTAAATAATTCTCTTATCAAAATCTATTCTGGGTAGTTTGAATGCAAATGCCGTCCTTCCCCCTTTTACTTCCACTACGGGGTGAACATGTGGCCCAGTCCTGGCCTAGTATAATTCTGCATTCCCCTGTCCACAGTATCTGTATTGAGGATGGATTTATCACCCAAGTGGCCCAGTGAATGCTCTCTTTGGGTCTTGTTAGGATTCCTAGAAAAGAGGCCCTGTTTCCCTCTGAACTTACAGATTTGCCACCTTGTATAAAGAGCCTGCTTGGAAAAGAAAATAGCATAAGAGAAAACAGAGCTGACAGGTGGAGGGAAACAAAAAGAGAAAGTGGCTGAGAAAAAGTGTGACTGAGACTAAGTCCTCTATTTGAGCACCTCCTTATTTGTGGGCAAAGTTGTACTATGATAACATCTCAGTGACATATGCCAATGCATTTTTTTTAACATTTTTTATTCTGTAGTATAACATATATACAAAGCAAAGAAATAAAAAAGGAAAACAGTATCTTTCAAAGCACTCTTCAACAAGTAGTTACAGGACAGACCCCAGAGTTTGTCATGGGCTACCATATGATTCTTTCATATTTTTCCTTCTAGCTGCTCCAGAATATAGGAGGTTAGAGGGCTTAAATATTTTTTCATATTCACAATCGACTTTTTTTCTTCTTTTTTGTGAAAAATTACATATATACAAAAAAGCTATAAATTTCAAAGCACAGCACCACAATTAGTTGTAGCACATATTTCAGAGTTTGACATAGTTTACAATTCCACAATTTTAGGTTTTTACTTCTAGCTGATCTAAAATACTGGAGACTAAAAGAGATATTTAATGATTCAGTGTTCATATTCATCTGTTAAATCCTATCTTCTCTGTATAACTCCACCATCACCTTTGATCTTTCCATCCCTCTTTTTAGGGGTGTTTGGGCTATGGCAATTCTAAATTTTTCATATTGGGAGGGTCTGTCACTAATGTGGGGTAGGGAAATTGAACTATCTGATGTTCTGGAGAGTCTGGACTAGTTTTCAGGACTTAATTGGACGAGGGACCCATCTGGAGGTTGTAGGTTTCTGGAAAGTTACTCTAGTTCATGGAACCCTTGTGGAATCTTATATATTGCCCTAGGTGTTCTTCAGGATTGGCTGGCATGGTCCTGGTTGGGGTTGGCAGGTTATGATAGGTAGCAAGGTCTAACCAAAGCTTGCATAGAGCAACCTCCAGAGTAGCCCCTGAACCCTATTTGAACTCTCTCTGCCACTGATACTTTATTAGTTAAACTTTTCCCCCCAGTGCATTTTGTTTTTACTTAAGCTATTTTATGTTGCATTTTGTCATCTTCAGCTTAAGATTTCAGGCTAATACAATGCACACGATGAGATTTCTACCATCTTAAGAAGATTCTCTCCTCATAATAAGTTGAGTTTTTAAAACATATAAAGAATGAGGGTGATTTGTATAATGTGCAACACAAAAAATGGTCCATTGGTCATATACTTTTAGGTAATATTTCAAATTCCTCTCTTGGAAACACATTTCACATATTAGCATATTTAAGAAAATGAGAAGTCTTGAAGTAAATAAACCATTTAATTTCTCTAACCCAGCATTTCCCAAATATATTTGACATAAAGACCTGTTTTTTTTTTTTTTGGTGGAACTGGATATTCAATATTCAGAGTTTTCATTTTACTTCTGGATGAACTTGAGGATACTTCAAGTTGTCTATAGATGAAATATAGCTATTAGCTATATATCATTCCTCCAGAAAACATATCATGCCTCCTATAGAACAAATACTTTGTGAAATTAAAAGGCATGCATCGACAGTAGCAGGGACTGAATCCAAACGACGGCACTCGCCAGATCTGTGAGCTCCCCAAAGCCGCGGCGGCCGGCGCCCGGCACCCCTCCCCCATAGGCGGCTCCGCGGAGAGAAAGGAAACAGTAGCAGGGACTGAATCCAACCAAGCGCCAATTGCGGCATTAATAAACAAATTCTGATTACAAAAAATAGCCCCCAGCTCACGCGAAACCGGGCAAGTCAGAAGTCGCTTAGTGGGCTAACCGGAAAAGCGGAAAGGGGACAAAATGGGGGT
>PVIY010057388.1:0-12934 GCA_004026745.1 Myrmecophaga tridactyla
TACAGTATTGACCAGAGGCTATTCTACCTTTATGAAATGGGACTTACATTAAAACATGGCTTTTCTTAGGGGGCATACCTCCTTTCAAACCAGCACAGCTGCCTATAGTTTTTCTTTGTTTTTTTTTTATTGATATATTTTATATATTCTATACTGTATAATTATCCAAAGTATACAATCAGTATTTCACAATATCATTATATAGCTGTGTGTTTATCATTACAATTGACTTTTTTGTATGTGAAAAATAACATATATACAAAAAAAGCAATAAACGTACAAGCATATCACAACAAATAGTTGTAGAACAGATTTTAAAGTTTGGTATGGGTTACAATTCCACAATTTTAGGTTTTTACTTCAGCTGCTCTTAGATACTGGAGACTAAAAGAAATATCACTATAATGATTGAGCAATCACACTCGTTCATTAAACCTGACCTTCTCTGTATAACTTTGCCATCATCTTTGATCTTTCTCCCATTATTTAGGGGTATTTGGGCTATGCATATTCTAACTTTTTCATATTGGAAGGGTCTGTTGATAGTATGGGATGCGGGATGGAACTAGTTGATGTTCTGGAGAGGCTGGGCCCTCTACATTTCAGGACTTATCTGGTCCAGGGACCCATCTGGAGGTTTTAGGTTTTTGGAAAGTTACCCCGGAGCATGGAACTTTAGTAGAATCTTATATAACACCCTAGGTGTTCTTAAAAATTGGCAGGAATGGTTTTGATTGGAGTTTGACAAGCTATTATAGGTAGCAATGTCTAACTGAGGCTTGTGTAAGAGTGACCTCCAAAGTAGCCTCTTGACTGTATTTGAACTCTCAGCCATTGATACCTTATTTATTACACTTTTTTCCCTCTTTTGGTCAGGATGGCATTGTGGATCTCATGGTGTCAGGGCCAGTCATGTCCCAGGCTCTCAGGGAGATTTTCACCCCTGGATGTCATGTCCCATGTAGGGGAGAGGGCAGTGATTTCACTTGCAGAGTTGGGCTTAGAGAGAGGCAGGCTACATCTGAGCCACAAAAGAGGTCCTCCAGAAGTAACACTTAGGCATACCTATAAGTAGGCTAAGCTTCTCTGCTGTATACATAAGCTTCACAAGAGCAATACTCAAGATCGAGGGCTTGGCCTATTGATGGGTGTCCCTCATGTTTGACACAGTATCAGTGGTTTCCCTGTGGCAAAGTTTAATAGTTCTGTGTTTTTTTCTCCCATCCCTCAAGGGACTTTGCCAATACTTTTTGATTATCTCTTAATATACTCTGGGATTTATCCAGGTATTACATTAAGCCATACAGGATTAAAGGCCTTCTTTCTTATTCTGAGCTCCCTGTGTTTGGATTGTTTAAATGATCTACCCAGACAGGTTGAGTTAGATTATGTGCTGCAGTAAACAGAGATTCTGGACAAAATAAACCTTTCTTCTTTTGTCTCAGAGTAGATGAGGTTCTAAGCTACAATGTCTTCCTTACCCCTGTATCTGAATTATCTTAATCCTGACCTGATCTGTTTCATTCTTATCTCTGAATACCAAGTATACATATATAGAACAACCTCTCAAAATCCAGAAATAATAATTACCACTCTGGACAAAATGTGACGGCTATAAGAGCTTGCAGTCTAGGCCCCTGTTTTCTTATAAGTATTTTCTGAATGAGACCATACAATATTTGCTCTTTTGTTTCTTTCTTATTTTGCCTCACCAAGTGTCCCACAGGTTCATTCACAATGCTGCATGCTTTGCAACGTCTTTCCTTTTTGTAGCAGCACAATATTCGATCATATGTAGACACCATCATTCACCAATCTACTTCTCAGTCAGTGCATCCTTCAGCCACCTTCATTCATTGGGCATCATGTATAATGTCCGAAGTCAACAGTCCATCAACATTCTCAATTTTAGATCATTTTATTGTATCCTAGAGAAAAATAACCAGTAAACACACCCTCACCAAATAGAAAATCCAAAACTCCCCTTAACTCTTGTCCCTTCCCATTATTGACCCCTGCAGTTGCTGTGGTACTGCTAATGTTTTCCTGTTAAACATAGCCATAGCATGCAATAGCAGTTTTCTCCCTGTACCCTGAACTTCTATACTCTGTACAAGATTCATACCTTTGCAGTACTTCATGCAAGAACTTATTTACATTTGTAGTGTTAATTAGTGGGACACATAGGTCTTCACAACCCCTTTCAATCATGTGCACCTTCAATGTGTTAGTGTTACTTATAGACCCACAAGAGAACTGCCCTCACTTCTATCTATTACCTTACATTTAAGGTCAACCTCTTTAGCTAGCCGTTCACCCATTTCTAGCCTCCGTGTATCTCTAGGTCCCCTATATTCTGTATTACAAGCCTAAACATCATTATTTCTATAGACGCCTTACCTTTTGTTGTGATCTTGTTTGTGGATATTGCCCTGTGGCCGGGGTTCGTCCGCCCACCCCGACCCCCTTCCCCACTGGGAAGAGTGCAGTTTTGTGACTAGAGGAAGGGTGCAGCAATCAGCTGGCAGCATTTGCCTTTGATGTAATTTTCAAGCACTGATCTCAGATGTCCTCTGGGTTTTTACAAAGCTACTCTATCAAGGCTTCCACTGGTGATCCCTTTTCTCCCGCCTCCAGCTCACCCTCCATCATCCTCAGCCATTGCTTTAATCTGTTTAGATTATTATAGGTCCTGTATCCATGCTAGAAAATGTGCCTCATCATTTCAGATATTTTTAAAGTATAAATTAATGGGTCCCTCCATAAAGCACAAATTAAGCCAGCCCTCAAACCAGTCCTCCAAACAAGCCTTCTTTTGCCTACTCGAGACAGTTTTCAAACATTTATCTCATCTCTCTCCTGTATCAGAAGTTAGCAGGCGTTTTCTGAAAAGGGCCAGATAGTAAATATTTTGGGTTTTGCACGCCAACAGGCAAAAAACTATTATATAGGTAAGATAGTAAATATTTTGGGTTTTGCACACCAACAGGCAAAAAGCTATTATATAGGTACTTTTATTACCAGAGAGAAACAAATTTCCATGCATTTTTTATTGATGAAATTCAAAAAGTAATATCACTGAGTATTTTTATTTGTAATACAGGTCTACAAAAAAGAAAAATAGGATCCTTTTTTTTGGGTGGGGGGAAAATATTTGCTTAATTGGGGTTAAAAGTTAGTGTTGCCTGCCAATATCTGTATTGATTGCATATCTTCGTTTTTCAATGCTGATCTATATTGAGATTTTACATACTTCATCTTTAAAAATTCCTTTGAACACAGAATAGTTATTGACAGATACTATCAGTTCACTAGCACATAAGCATATTCAACCTTGGGAAGTCCATTATAGGAGTCTATATTTGCTTTTTAGAATTACATTCCATTGCAAATTAGTTACTTCTAATTGAAGGTTAGGTGAAAGCTCCTCAGTGGCACAGTTAAATGAATTTTTAAGAACGACTTTATTGAAATATAATCATATACCATAAAATTCACCTGTTTAAAGTATACAGTTTAATGTTATTTAGTATCTTCACAGGGTTGTACAATAATCACCATATCTAATATTAGAATATTTTAATTCTCCCATCCCAATAAGTCACTTCTCAAACCCCTTCCTGCAGCAACCTCTAATCTACTTTCCATCTCTGTAGATTTTCCTATTCTGGACATTTTGTATAAATGGAACCATATAATATGTGGTCTTTTGTGACTGACTTAAGTGGATTTGAAATATAGAAATTCTCTTTTGCTACAAATTTATGTGAGAATTGAGGTCTTGCTTCTGTTCTCACTTTTGACTATATGAGAAGTTTTTTTTTTTCCTATGCTATACGGCAGGGTCATGTTTCATTCTTTTTCCATGTGAATATCCCGTTATTGCAGCACTGTTTATTGAATTTTTGTCTGTTTGTTCTTTTGTTTGTTTGCTTGTTTGTTTGTTTTGGGAAGTGCATGAGCCGGGATGTATGAGAGTTTATAAAGCACCTTAATGTTACTTGTGATTACATGTTAGTTATTGTCAAAATTATTTTACCACAGTATAACTTTCTTATATGGGTGTAGTTTCTTTAGTGATTTTAGGCTGAATTTACTAAAAAGAAACATTATAACGTCTTCAGAAAAAGCTAATTTTTCAAAGCCATTAGTTGGTTGAAGGGGATTCTGAATGAGAAGAATTGCAGTTTAAGTTTACCACTGCTGACCCTTCAAACTTTTGTGGTGGAGCAAGTCAGGATAGTCAACTTCTATTTGTGACAAAATTCACAGAACTAATAATGGTTGAGTCCCTGAAAGTGAACAAAGTTTACTGGTAACACTACTGCTTCAATTACACATGATATATTAGAATTTTTTCCTGCTAATGAATAATGGGATAAGTAACTATAAACTTTAAACACCCTCAGTTTTCACTAGCTTTAAATCGGTTAAACTTAACCTTTTTCTACTCCCAAGCTATTTCTAACACCATCAGGTATAACACATCTTAGCTGATTTCACTTCAGATTGTACTGAATTTGTGTTTTCTGAACTCCTTTAAAAATAACCTTCCCTATAGCTGTCCCACGCAAACTAATTTTTCGGTCGCTTCAAACTCAGCATTGACTCCCCAAATAAAGAGCAACAACTGAGCAGGATCTGTACATCTGTTGACACAAAAAAGAGCAAAGGAAAATAACTTGAAATCATTTGCCTTATTTTTAAATTGACTATTGATGTTGCTTCCAATTTCCTCAACATATTTTAAGTTGTTCTTGCCAGAATGCTGATAGTCATAAACAAGTTTATTTTCTCTGGATACATTTCTTTGTCTGCTTCAGTAAAACATAATTTAATTAACTCACCATCAGTAAACAGATTTCTTTGATTGGCTAACAAATGAGACATTTGAAAACTTTGATTGCAGCCTTGTTTTCACTTTTGTATTTTGGGAAAACATTCTACTTAAAATGGATATTCTGTTTTAAATTTTCAGACCATTGCTTTCTGGTGAGTTGAGAATGTTCTAATGAGTGCTTACTGGTAATGCTGGCATATTTGTATTCTTTTATTAGACTATAGTGTTATTGCATAATAATCAAAATGCTTTGCCATCTAATTTGAGAACAAAATACTCCACTTCCCACTGTGCCTTGAAAGTGTGACAAAGCATTTCTCTTCTTTCTTGTGTTGACGTAATAAGTGTGCATTGGTAATAAAAGTAAAATGAACTGTCATGATATGATGGTACATGTGGCACTTGAAATGCTTTCAAGTTCTTACTTTGTCGTTATGATTCATAGTGCACCAAGTAGCAGTGAGAATTCCAAAATCGGCACGTGCAATACTCGTCACAGTTCAGCTCTGCCCTTGTAGGTTGAAAGAAGCCAATGTGTAAACAATGAGTGTGGCTATATTCCAATAGAGGTTTATTTGTGAACCCTGAAATTTGAATTTGATATAATTTTCATGCCATAAAATATTCTTTTCAGCTATTTAGAAATGTAGAAATCATTCTTAGTTCATGGGCTGTACAAAACAGGCAAGATTTGGTCCTTGGGTCATTGGTTTCTCATCTCTGCCCTGTAGCATTAATTTTTGCCTTTATTGGGTCTTTCTCATCAGTATACAAGCAAGCTGTTATTGCTGCCTTTTAAAAGGCAACAAAATAATGACAGAAATCCTTGTACAGCCTCATTTTTCCTTGGCAGCTAATGTTCCTTTTCTCTTCTCCCCTTAGAGTCCAGTTCTTTCCATAAGTGTCTACACTTCCTATCTCTTATTTCCTTTTGGTCCCCTGTCTCTTGAACCCACTTTGATCAAGCCTTGTGTCTGTCTCTCTCCTGTAACTGTTTAGCTAAGGCTACCATTGACTTCCACGTAGTTTAATCCTATGGCCAGTTTTTGGTTCTCATATTACTTGACTTGAGAGCAACATTTGGCACGATTGATCATTCCCCTCTCCTTGAAGAGCCTTCTTCACTTGGCTTCAGGGCCACCACAGTCTCTTGATTTTTCTTTTGTCTACGCTGGTTATTCCTTTTATGCTTCTTTGTTCATTCCTCTGAGTTACCTCTTTCTGCCTTTTAGTAGTTGGCCCTCTTCTCTTCTCTATGTATGCTCTATTATGCTCACTGCCCTGGTGATCTCTTCCAATTCTGGTAAATATTTGTAGCATGCCACAGTTCCTGTAATTCTCCTATAATGTCTCCTTCTCTGGCTGTTTCACTGAATTCTGGACTTGTTTATCCATCTATATAATCCATCTCCATTTGGATATGTCATAAGTATCTCAAATTTACATTGCCCAAAACTGAAATATTTATGTTTCCCTCTAAACCTGCTCCACCCATAGTTTTTCTCCATCTCAGTTGATGACAATTCCATGTTTCCACTTACTTAGAACAAAACCTTGGAATCAAGTTCAAATCTTTTCTTTCTCCCACACCACATTCCTATTTTTCATCTCCTACGGTTATCTCCACCTTTAAAATATATGCAGAATCTGGCCACTTCTCACCACCTCCTCTGCTGTCACTGTGAGCCAAGCCACCATGATGTCTCACT
Source organism: Myrmecophaga tridactyla (assembly GCA_004026745.1). Lineage (NCBI taxonomy): Eukaryota > Metazoa > Chordata > Mammalia > Pilosa > Myrmecophagidae > Myrmecophaga > Myrmecophaga tridactyla. Next base: position 6,550 of record PVIY010057388.1, read on the forward strand.
AGGAATTCAGCAATTGATCCTAACTGTCCCGCTGCTTCTGTCCTTGCATCTTTATAAATGACCTCAAGAGGGAAGCCAGAGGGATCATCTTAAAATGTAACATCTGACATGCCCCTTGTCTACAGTGAGTGCTCAGAACAAAGACGAAGTAAGACCATGACCTACAAAGCTGTGATCCGTGGCCTACCACCCCTGGCCGTTTCCTTTCTCACCTCTCTGTCTCCATATTCCATCCCTCTTACCCCTGCTCTCTCTGATCTCTCTTGGACTCCTTTGTGTTCCTCGCTTACATCAGGCCCTGCCCAGATGATTGTTTTGCAGTAACTCTTTCTCTCTCAGTGCACAGCCTCCACCCGCCCCTATATGTGGTTAAGTCCCGTCTTCACGCGTTGCTCAGATGTCAGCCTCTAGCACCCTGTGCGTTGTGATCAGCTCCTCTCCCACCCCTGGCCTTTACCCCTGCATAATCTGCTCTCTTTTTCCATAGCCTTATATTTTTATAATGATATATATTGTTTATTATATTTAATTTTATTGTGTTTCCCTCCCTGCTAGACTGTAAGCTGTTAGGATAAGCATTTTGGTCTGTTTTGTTCATTGATATGGCAGGATGCTTTACACATAGAAGGTATTCAACAGTCCTGACTATTAATTTTAAATACAGTCCTAAATGTTAATTTCATGTATCATTTTCTTATGACTGTAAGCTTCTGGAGCTGGAAGGGATTATATCATATAAGTAGTCCTTGGACCTGCACTAATAGCCATATGGTCCCACTTAAATATAAATTTAAATTAATTAAAATTAAAAATTCAGTTTCTCAGTCACACTAGCAACATTTTGAGTGCCCCTACTATGCACAGTGTGTTTTACAGCACGGATGTAGAGCTTTTCCATCATCACAGAAAGTTTTGTTGGACAACGTGCTGCTCCAGGCCCTCTGAGTCAGGTAGATTCCCCAAGGTCATACGGGTCACTGGGACAAACCCTAGGGTCCCCAGTTGATTTATAGAAATGGTAAAACAGTGCTTTTCACAGGAATGCCTTACAGATCTCGTTAAAGGTACGGCTCTGAGATGGAGCCCGAGTTCTGCATTTGTAACAAGCTACCTGGTGGTGCTGATCGGGGTTTCACACTTTGGGTGTAAGATTGTAGGTACACTTCACATGTTAAGAAGCAATTCCTTTTGATATTATTTAAATGATAAATTAATTATCACAGAGGTGCACCTTTGTGATGGGAATAAGAATGCTTTCTAGATAAAACTTCTTGGTATCTTAAATACCGATATCATACATAGTTACCTCTCACCTATTCTCAAATGAGAACTTCACACAGCATATTTTAGCAGGAGAGAACAAGAAACTGAGAAGCTGTTTAAGCGTTTATTTTAAGAATGGCCCGAGATAGGATGCTTCGAGGTGTTTTCACTTGTAATGGTGTGTGGGTGCAAGGTAGTGGCTATTCTCCTGATTCCTACAGCAGAACATTAGGTTCTGGTAGTGTGTTCTGGTTGATATAAGGAAGGTTTAGAAATTGGGGCAGGGATGCCTTTCTTGTTGAAACTGCATTTTGTTGCTCTTGTTCAGGATGTGGCTTAGGTTTGGAAGATAGGAAATTAACCTTTGAATGTTAAAATGTTAAAATCACACTGAGGATTTTATTACAAACCCTTCTGAAGAATAATCAGTCAGGTGGGATTATTCTTTGTTGTGATAAAATTTTAAAGTAATTGAAACTCTAATAGATTTACATTTAGTTTAAACTAGTGTTAGTGAAGCTGACCAGCCATCTTCTACTTAAAATAATTTCTGTTTCTTTGGTGATGCCATAGATACCAGAAAAAGATGTTGGCATGAAGCCTCCTAAACTCTCCAATTTGATAGACTATTTGTCCATGTTATAGGCTGAGAAGCCAATATCACTGGCCCTGCCGATGCCAGGACTAGGGGTAAACTTAGAGAGTTTTGTGGAGCAATCCACATTTTGTAACGGTGAACTTCAAGATGAGAAATGTGCATGGCATCATAGGAGCCTTTGCTCTGTACTGATAAGCCAGTCGTTCCCAAATCTGACTTTTAAGACCAGAAAGGCCTGAGACACCTATTAAAAATAAGATTCCTGGTCTCTGGCCCAAGAAATCGTTATTCAGTCATTCTAGGATGGGGCCCAGGAATCTGAATTTTTAACAGATGTCTTCGGTTTTCAGAGTAAGTGAGTCATAATAAATAGAGTGCTTAGAACAATAAATAATGAGCATTCATGTTAGCTCTCTTCCTTCCCTCCCCCCTCCTTCCTATTATTAGTGACAGTGTTAGCATTAGCCCACCCACTGACCAGCCTTTGGTTGGGTCTGCTTTTCTTTGGTGAAGAGGTTGAGGAAATAGTAGAGAATAAAAGCATTCACTAATTGCATAAATATTCTCTGAGTATTTTCTAGGTGCTACATGCCCTGTTCAAATCCTCAGGATACAAAGGCGAACATGCCACATTTTTAAGCCACAGAATCACAGCCTCTTCGGGTGGACGTGTAAGTGTGCACCCTATGTGCTCCCCTTGTTTTACAGAGCAGTAGGTGCCATGTTGGGGGGCGGGGTGCAGGTGCTGCAGCACATGGAGGGAGGGGTGGCTGGTTTGCAAGGCAGGGCTTTGTGAGGGAAGTGAGGCCCCAGGTGAGAGCCGAGCTGAAGAGGAGTTAGCCAGGTACAGGAGGTGTGGAGCAAAAGGCTGGTGAGAAAGCAGACGGGGAGGCGGGAGAGGGAGTGGAAACCAGCCACAGGACTCCCTATAGCTGCGCCTGGGAGCTTGGCCCCTGATCCTGAAGGCAGTGGGAAGTGATTGAATGAAGTAAATGTTTTTGTATTATAGAGAACAAATCACTCTGGCCAAAATGTGGAGCTTGGAGACATGGGTGGGATGGATGGGGTGGTAATGATGGGAGGAGTAGGAAAAAGCAAGGCTGGAAGAAGAGAGATCCTTTTAGGGGGCTAGCCTAAAGAATAAATATATAAGGGGTATGTGCATGGGTTAGCCGTGTGTGTGTTTCTCTTAGGAGAATTTCAAACATACAAAAATGGAAAGAATAGTACTATCTCCAAATACTCCATTTGGACTAACTCCATTACCCAGTTTTGTTGTATGTCTCCTCACTCACTCTCCTTACCCTTGATCATTGCAAGGCAGATTACTGCACCCTTGATCATTGCAAGGCAGATTACTGCACCCTTGATCATTGCAAGGCAGATTCCTGCCTTGATTTTTTCTGCAAATATTTTAGTACATGTCTATGAAGTAAGGACTCTTTGTTTTTAATATAACTACCCCTTAAAACTTAACACTAATTCTTTCATAGCATCTTATATTTAGTCAGTCTTCAAATTTCCAATTTCCTCATAAATGCTATAATTTGCAAACCAGTAAGTAAAGTAGCCAGGATAGTCTGACTTTTGATGCCAGGTTTTTAAGCCTTTTCTCCACACCCAGCTGCACGTGCTGCTTCCATTTTGGGAGAAATAGTTGGTTTTTAGCGTGACCTTACTCTCAGTAAGCAACCAAATTTTTTCGACCTACTTTTAAATGTACACCCGAGAGGAATGTATCTTGAGCTGCAGTATGTTTTCTTCCGTGTTGCAGTAGACAATTGTAAGGTGTTGTATTTCCAGTAATGCTTTCATCTTTTTAGGAGTGAGAATTATGCTTAGAAAACTGTACACCTGTTACTTGACCCTGGATTTTCTAGCTCTGTGCCTGTGTTTTGACAGCATCGGGATTAGGAGCGCCCGTCTGAAAGAGATACATAGTACAAGCATTTCTTGATGATTCAGGAATGTTCAGTATCGTTTGCAAATCCAGCCTCATGGTATTGTGCAAAGGCTGGATGTTAAGTACTTACATATATTTAAGGATACTGTATAGTTCCGTTAAGAAACAGTTGAGACAGGAGACGTCTGTGGTTTGTTACTGGTTTTTTTTCACCTTCTTGAGTCATAATTTTTTAAATGTCAGTGTACTGGTGTTGCTCTTCTCTAATCCCTTTTATGAATTTCATTTTGTAAATATCTTACAAGGAGTGCATATAACATGTGCTAGAGTTTAAAACCAGTAATAAAACGAGTGCCCACACACCCGTCGCTGTGCATGAGCAGCAGCAGTGGCTCTTTGGAGACCTGGCTGGTGCCCGCCCAGCACGCAGTCTGCACATTGCACCTCGGAGCTAGTCAGTCCCCTGGGTGTGGTTGGATCGTTTGTTACTATAGTTTGACCACAAATGTATCCATCACGGTACTGTCTCGTCTTGCCAGATTTGGCCTTTATAAAAATGAATATATATTTTTGTGTTAAATTTCTGAGGTTCATCGATATTGACGTGTGTGACAGTGGTTTATTCATTTTCATTGCTATTTTGTGGCTCGTTGTGTGACTGTACCTCAATTTACTTAGCCATTGTTCTGTTCATACATATTTAGATTGTTTCTATTTTGGTTGCTTTTATTGTTGTTCTGCTATTTCCATTATACGAGACACATACACAAGAATTTCTCCAGGGTTTTTACCAGCGGAAAGGTACTGCTGACTCACAAGGATATGCATCATAGCTTGGCTTGGTATTGCAAAATTCTTTCCCAGAGTGCTCCTGCCGCCTTACGTTCCCTCCAGTAGCAGTGAAAGTTCTCATCGCTCTATATCCTCAGCGATACTTAGTAGTCATATCTTAAGTGTTTTGTCAATCTGGTGAGTATGAAAAGGCGTCTTACGGTTTTATGTATGCATTTCCCTCATTTATAATGAGGTTGAGCATCTTTTTATGTATAAGGTTCGTGTATGTTTTCTTTGAAGTGCTTTTTCATGTCTTTAACCCATTTTCTGGTTGTCTTTTTCTTATTGATTCATAGAGTGTTTTTATACCCAGAATACTAACCCTTTGCTAGTTATATATATTGCAAGTATCTTCTCCCAGCTGTGGTTTTCTTTCTCTGTTATTTTTAGCTTGTTCTCTTTATGAAGAATTTTAATTTTGTTTAATGTGTTTCAATCTGAATTCTGCCCCCACCCTTCTACGGATCTTGCTCCTTTGAAGGCAAGATCTGTAACACGGGTGTGTCCAGGTTTTGTGGAATCTGATGTGTATACCTTTGTGGGCATGCTCTTTAAGACAAAGAATGCACATATGAATATACAATGCATATGACTATGAAGTTTAGTGCACAAGTAAATTGAGAAAAGATATCACAACAAATTACAGATTTAAAATTCTGACTTCTGCAAACTTAACAAAATTTTGAAACATAATGTTTGTATTAACTGCATTGTACTTCATAGTGTTTTTTATCGAATTTTTTAGTGCATATACTTTTTCTTTTGCATGGGCAGGCTCCGGGAATCAAACCTGGGTCTCAGTGCCTATACTTTTGCATGGCAAAATTTTGTAGTATAATTTTGAAAGAGGGAATAGAAAGATGATTGAGGTTTTCTTCTAGTAATAGATAGCTGGGGTGCATAAAGCGTGTTCCTCCTCATGGAATTGTTGTTGGAGGTACTCCTACAAGTTTGCATACCACAAACAGTGAAATGCTGATGAATTCTACTTCAGGTCAAATCTATCAAAAAAGATGAAAAATTATAGTATGTTTTTAATTGCTAAACTGACAGGAGAGCTCTCCTTTTTTGACTAGGCATAGAAAACGCAATCTTCCTGTTTAAAATGTTATGTGTCTGATAATTGGTAAGATTTTCTGCAGATGAGTTTCTGGTTTGTTTCTCCTTCACTATTTGCATATTTTCCACCCTGGGCTCTGCAGACATGTTCAAATTATGATACAGTCCTCCTTCCTTAGTGTCATAACTCCTGGAAGGTCAGTACAGAAGGTGGTAAGATATTCCTGGAAGTCATTCCTACCCTAGGGCCCTAGCAATGACTTAACTATACTTGAAAGTGACGGTAAATCACATAAACATATCCCCAAAATGCATATTAAATACATTCCCAGCTCAACTTCTATTTAGGCAGATCTGAAAAATGCTTGCTTGTTGCTGCAGTAATGACATCTGACACAGTCATGGTGGGTGTTCTAGTTTGCTAGCTGCTGGAATGCAACACACCAGAGACGGATTGGCTTTTAAAAAAAGGGGATTTATTTTGTTGGTTCTTCAGAGGAAAGGCAGCTAACTTTCCACTGAGGCTCTTTCTTACGTGGAAGGCACAGGATGGTCTCTGCTGGTCTTCTCTCCAGGCCCCTGGGTTCCAACAACTTTCCCCGGGGTAACTTCTTTCTGTATCTCCAAAGGCCTGGGCTGAGCTGCGAGTGCTGAGATGAGGAATGCCGAGCTGCTTGGGCTGTGCTACATTGCGTTCTCTCATTTAAGCACCAGCCAATTAAGCCAAA
>PVIY010057389.1:0-12915 GCA_004026745.1 Myrmecophaga tridactyla
GGATTTATATTAAAACATGGCTTTTCTTAGGGGGCATACTTCCTTTCAAACCAACACAATATTTTAAAATTGGCCTACAGAATCTTTCATCTCTGTGAGACCTATTTTTTTAATTTATTCTTTCAAGTTCTTCTCTATGCTCTTCCAGTGTCTTCTTGATATCCTTTATGTTGTTATGAACATCCTTGATTGGCTGTTTCAAATTCCATGCCCGCTCTGGTGTTTTAATTTGATCATTTGGCTGGTCCATACTTGTCTGAATCTTCATATGTTTTATGATTTTCTTTCCTGTTCTGGGCATTTGTTTATATTGATGAGGCTATTTTGCAAGTTGGTTTCCTTGACTCATCTACGGTTTTGTATTTGCTTAGGTTTGCATTGAAAATCCCCCTTTGGACTTGGTTTGTCAGTAATTACTGGCCAAACCAAAGCTCTGATCTCATGGAGAGGATCAAAGTCCTTCCCAACAGATGGCGCTCCTGAGCCACCTCTTCCCCTTCGTCCCGCCTCTTCCTGACTATAGTAACCGGCTGAGCAAGGTGGCATGGGGCGGTGCAGCTCTCCTCTGCACCCTGGCGGGGTGGTGGTGGCTGCTGGAGCTGGTCTCAGTGGGTGGAGTGGGGTTTCTCATTCCCTCAGGGAGCCAGCCTGCCGTGGGTGGAGGGGAGAAGCGCCAGCCTCTGCGCGTTGGAAGACTTAAGGTTCTGTGTGGGATCTTGGCTGTTCCGCTGCTCCAGGCCGCTGTCTGATGTGTGTCCAGCCCTGAGTCCCTCGCACAGCTGTTCCATACAGTTCCCGGCTACTCACGAGCTGCCCTAGAAGACGAACTAAATTCCACACCTCACTGCACCACCATCTTGCCCCGCCTCCTATTGTTTTATATAAATGCCTATATACCATATTTTTCTATCAATAAAAAACATATTTTCTGTCAACCAAAAGACAGTATGGCTGTCTTGTTATATTTTCTTTCACTTTAAAATGGAAACTGGGAGAATGAATAGCTGATATTCTGTCACAGAATACTGGAAAGTCAAGCACATGATGACTCTTTTTTTTTTTTCAGACTATTCCCCTTTGGTTTCTGCCTTTCCATGTCCTTCATGTCAGCTGTCATCGTCCTCAGCTCTGTCTCTTTTCCTCAGGACCTGCTTGACACATTTGATGGAGAAAGGCTGCTCCCTTCTCTCAGAATGCTGCTTGCTCAGGAGATGTGCCTGTCCAGCAGGGCTAACCTTGTGTGTGTTGGATTTTTGTATTTAACCTTCTTGGCCAATCCAGATGCTCCTAGATTTCAAGTCAAACCCCTTCCCTAGAGTTCTACTGCAAAGAATCCTCCAGAATAGAGAGGTTCTCTGAGGTCCTGGACCTATTTCCTTTGCTGTGTTAGGTTGAACAATAGATTACTGATGATGCTAATGAAATTTTTCCTTCATTTTAATATCGGACATATTTCTTTCCAATCTCCATTACCAGAGCAACTTTAGTGGGCAGCAAAATCTTCACATGTAAGACTCTAATATCCCAATGATCCTTCCTACCAATGTTCCTTTTATCTGTATCCCTAATAAACCACTGGCTCCATTTGATCCCAGAGATTTGTCCTTCCTTTAATTAATTTTGGAATCTGGAAATACTGTGTTTTTCCTGCCATCATCCATATTTTCTTCAATTGTTCATTTGGGTGGCTCATTTAAGTAATTTATAACTACTCTCATTTTATAACAGTTTTTGCATATTTAGTGAGTATTTTAGAGAAAGACCAACCATTACATGATAAATTTATTTCTAGTATCTTTGTTCCTAAACTCCATGGAATGAGTCTGAATGACTTTCTGTAATAACTAACCTCGACCAAAAATGAACTTTCACTGGTCTGTGACTCAGTGGACCCATTTCTCTAATGGATACACTCACACATATCTCTCATGGAAAATGACTATTTATAAGGGGTGTCAGTCAAGATGAAAGAAGATGAGTTTGATAATCTTCCAGTTTTGCTCCTAATTCTAACTCTTTATTGCATAGGCCTACCACTATTTATATATGCATATGAAAGAATGGACTGTGGCACCACCTTAGAAGCTTCCCACCACATTCTTTCTGCCACAGTCTGTGAAATTCAAAAAGCTCTTTGGGGCACCCAGGGCATTTCGCATGTCTGGTAAGAAGAAGAACTTGTTAATTGGGTTTGGATATTCCGTGGGAGTGTAAACCAACATAATACACCATAATGGAATAACATACAGCGTTAGCCAGGTCAGAGCCCTCAGGCCGCGCTTGTCAGAAGAAAAAGCACCATGCCTGGAATAAGCTAATAGGGTGGGGACTCGGAAGTGAGGAGAATCTACCCATAATCCTCCTCAGTTGGGCCCGGGGTGTATTATCAGGGGTGTACTGTGTACAGAATTTAAGGTCAGAAGGCTTTTTTTTTATTGGAGAAGTTGTGGTCACAGAACAATCATGCACAAAATACAGGGTTCCCATATTCCACATTATTAACACTGTAAGGGCAGAGACTTTTAAAATATTTCTTTCACATATGAACAGGGAAGATAAACCTATACACTCTATAACCTTAGGGAACACTATTGGCTCAAATTTCACAAATGAAATCCCTGCCAGAAAACAATTGAGAGCAGAGCATTTGTTGTGGGCTGAATTCAGATGTGTGACATAATTAAGAAACTTACCAGTATATCTCCAAGTAACAGGTTTTCATTTGTACATAATGAAGATGTGCCAAAGAGAATTAGATTTAGTCTTAAGCCAGTGTCAAGTTAAAAATGTCAATATTATTATTTTAAAGATGGTCATTTATTGATCTGGGAAATAAAATTATGGTTCTTTTTCTCATCTGGTCTTTATCTCCAGTGTACAGAGTGTGACAAAAAGACAGGGAAACAACTAGATTCTGCCAACAGATAGTGCAGAATAACAAACTTCTGTTAATCCATTTCTAGTCACAGTTGTAAGGTGCTGTTTTGCCTGTTTGTTTGTTTTAAGATACAGATGTATCATGAGAACCAGTCTCCTGAAGGAATGGAGAGGTTGTCATTTGAAGTATGATTTAAGGAATGCCAAAAAGGTCCCCCAGTCCAAAATGTCCCTTCCGTTTGCAAAACACAAAATTCTGAAATTCCACTATACCTTCTCAGGAGCCAGGGAATTACATCTCCAGCGGTTTTAATGGGAAAGGTGACTCATGAACCCATCAATCAACATTATCAACTCATCAGATTTTCCATGGCTGAATGTCTTCTTTCAGAGTCCTAGGAGCTGGAAGTTCGGGAAGGGGTGGGGAGGGAAACACCTCAAGCCTGAGGATTACCTTGGGAAGGACTGAAGGATAAAGAAAACTAGCAATTTGAGGCCTATTATGTTCCAGACATTGTTCTTGGGCCATAATTATCATTCCACCAATACCCCTAGCAGTCTACGGACACTGCTATTTTATTAGTCAGGTCTCTTTCAGTGGCATGGAACACAGCCAAACATTGAAAAAAAAGGGTTTTTAAAAATTTATTTTAAATTGAATAACTAAAAAGTTGAGGGGAAAATGTGTTTCAGGTACAGCTGGGCCTAGGTGACTGACCAATGCTCAGAATCTACTAGCTTTGTTTTCTTCTGAGCTTTCTGAACTGTCCTTATTCTCAGGCAGATTCTCTTCTCTTTGAGGGAAAAATCTCTCCTAGCAACACCATGTTTCTACTGTCTCTGCCTTGGCTTTCCATCTCAAGAGGAGAAATATACTTTCTTCCCACATCCTTACTGGTCAGGTTTGCCTGATGTGGCCCTGTGTTCAGCCAGCCCCAGAATGTTACAATCTTCAGGGAGAAACTATTACCTTAATGTTGCCTTGATTTTGGCTTTCTTTTAGTCTCAAAATTATAAGTTAATAAATTCCCATTGTTTAAGTCAGCCCAATTCATGGTATTTGCTTGAGCAGCCTAGAAAACTAAGACATTAATCTACGTATATACCCGTATCTGTAAATATTTCTTTATGTAGGTTTAAATTAAATTCAACATGAGTTCTTACCAATGTTTTCAGTTCTAATCCATTACCACGTAGATCATTCTAACTTCTTTCCCTTGCTGGCCTGTAAATTTCCACTTTAACAGTGAGAAACCTAACTCCAACTATCCATCATCCATTTACTTTCTTTTTCCATGACAGTGTACATATGGCAGTATCAGAATTGTTAACTCACACCCCCAAGGGAAACAGCTTTTAGAGTATAGTACTTATGGGCAGTTCCTTACATACTCCATTCATTTCCAAAGTTATTTAGGTTAGCACTTTTCCCCCCACCTCCTTTAATGAGGTTGTTTCCTACATTAGTTATAGGTATATTTTCTGGTCCCAGTCTGAATTCTTTTTTGGAATCTCTGAACTTTGAAATGATTGTTTTAATTTGCATCCATTAAGTTTCACTCTGCATTGTGTAAGTTCTAAACGTTTTGACAAATGCATATCATGTATTCACCATTAGGGTGCCATATAGAATAGCTCTATTGCTGTAAAAATCCCCCTGTGCTTTACCTATTTATCCCTCCTCCTCTCTTTTCAAATCTCTGGCAACTGCTGACTTTTTATTGTCTCTATAATTTTGCCTTTTCCAGAATGTCATATAAATGGAATTATATACTATGTAGACTTTTTAGATTGGCTTTTTTCATTTAAAATGCATTTATGTTTCCTCCATTTCTTTCTGTAGTTTGATTGTTCCCTTTTTTTTTTAACCTTTGAGTTTTATGGATATACTGCAGTTAGTTTATACATTCACCTATTGAAGGGCATCTTAGTTGCTTCTAATTTCGGGGCAATTATAAATAAAGTTGCTATAAAAATTTGTGTGCATGTTTTTTTTTTGTGGACATCAATTTTCAACTCAATGGGGAACCGGACACCTAAGAGCATGATCTCTGTTTAGCTTTGTAAGAAACTGCCCAAATATCTTCCAAAGTGGGTGTATCATTTTGCATTCCCAACAGTAATGAATGACAGCTCCTGTTATTCTAAATTTTTGCCACCATTTGTTGTTGTCAGTGGCTAAAATCTGGATTTTAGTCATTCAATTAGGTATGTGGTGGTATTTTACTGTTGTTTCTATTTGCAACTTGCTAATAACAAATAATGTTGAACATCTTTTCATATACTTATTTGCCATCTGCAGATTTTCTTTGGTGGGTAGTCTATTCAAATCTTTCGTCCATTTTGTAATTGGGTTGCTCATTTACTTATTCTTGGCTTCTAAGAGTTATTTCAGCCCACGTGGAGCCCAGCATCACAGCAGCCAACCCCAAGGGCTTCTCTCACCCTTCACGGCAAACTCCCGAGGAGGAGGTGCACGTGTCCAGCTTCCAAGACTTCACCCAGGCCTTGGAGCAACACAGTAGCAAGAGCGTTTTCACCTACTTTGCTGGTTCTAAGGACGTTCGAGGGAATAGCTGGTGCCCGGACTCTGTACAGGCTGAACCAGTTGTAGGAGAGGGGCTGGAACCCACCAGTTCAGGATATATATTCATCTACTGCCAAGTAGGAGAAAGACCTTATTGGAAAGAACCAAATAATGATTTCAGAAAAAACCTGAAACTAACTGCAGTGTCTACGCTACTAAAATATGGGACTCCTCAAAGACTGGCAGAATCTGAGTGTCTTTGGCCTAGCCTTGTGGAGATGCTGTTCTCTGAAGGTTAAGATTTGATGATGGTGGGGGGGCACGATGTCCCAGTGGCAGAGCTCTCGCCTGCTATGGCGGAGACCCGGGTTCAATTCCCCGTGTCTGCCCATGTAAAAAAAAAAAAAAAGAAAAGATTTGATGATGGCAATTGTACTTTGATTTCCTGACCTTGCTATAGTATAAGCAAAACTGCATAATTGCTTTGAATTCATGTTAGCAATAAATGATGGTGATGTTAAAAAAAGTTATTTTAATATTTTGAATACAAGGCCTTTATCAGATACAGGTTTGCAAATATTTTCTCACAGTCTGTCATTTTTGTTTTCATTCTCTTCATAATCCTTTTTTTTTTTTTCTTTCACATGGGCAGCATTGGGAATTGAACCCAGTTCTCCAGCATGGCAGGAATCTATTGCTTTTTAAGGAATGAAATTGTCATTGAAACTTTCAGATATGTCTTTATATAAAGATCCTTACAAATTGTGGTGGTTTGAAGCTGTATGTACTCCCAGAAAAGCATGTTCTTAAATCTAATCCATACCTGTGGGTGTGAAGCCATTGGAAGTAGGACGTCTTGATGAAGTTACTACAGTTAAGACATGGCCCAGGATGGGTTCTAGTCCTATTACTGGAATGCTTTATAACAAAAGAAATTTAGACAGAGAGACAGAGAGCCACAGAAAGCAAGAAGCTGAAGAGAAGGAAGAAACCAGGGGCCACTGCTATGTGCCATGTGACTCAGGACCACGGATCACCAGCAGCTAGCCCCAGAAAGCCAAAGTCTTGGGGCGAAAGCTTCAACTTGATGATGATGCCTTGACATAGATATATTCCTGGCCTCAAAACTGTAGGCTAGTAAATTCCCATTGTTTAAGCCAACCAATTTCATGGTATTTGCTGGAGCATACGAGGAAACTAAAACACAAATGGAACCTAAGGCTGTTGTAGAAGGAAGCCCCCAATTCCTATATTCTTGACTCTGAAGAGCAATCCAGCTCTCTCTGAGAAGGTTGTTCTCAACAGAGTGCCCAACCTGAAGTGCACTCAGCAGAATGTGCAGGAAAACTCTTGGAATGGTGAAGGAGAAAGAAGACACTCATCTAGCCAGCCTGATCAGCCAAATCAGATGTATGTTAATCTGATGTTATGTTACTATGCTTGAATAACTTTGCCACTTAAAGGAAATGCAAGAAACACCTAGTTTCCTTATTTGGGAGGATTCCCACAATGATCCAGTCCTTTTAATGAAACATATTGTTATAGGTCATTAAAAGTCAGTCTAACCTTCTCTCCAGCATCCAGGTCCCTTCAGTTTTGGCAGCTTAGAAGCTGTAGGCATCTTAGCTGATGTTAGTTGATTAACCAGTTGATTGACCAGCTGGTTAGTTGATTGACCAGCTGGTTAGTTGATTAATCAGCTGATTGACTTTCTGACCCAGTAATTCTCTGAATTCTAAACTTGGGCCCAAGCTAGGTTAAAATAACCTTAGTGTCTAAAGTTCATCTGTTGGACAATATAGCAATAACATGCTCTCTCTCTCTCTGTCTCTCTCCCTATCATGTAGCCATTCACTCATCACTTGCCAAAGATATTACACATAACCAATCTTTTGCATTCAAGAAAACCAACAGAATCAATTTTACTTCTCTTGCATTCGGAAAATGAATGTCAAATTACTCATGTTAATATCCTCCAGATAAATTGAACTTTAGAGTATTTGAATACAATGCACCTTTAAAAGAAGCTCAGTAAGCTCATTCATGCACATTAACTGATTAAATTTAAAAATATTCCTTCACATTAAGCATTGTTTTTTGACTTATGCAGCCATTTCTTCAATAATTTCAAGAATCATTAATATTAATAAAGAAAAAAGCAAACCATTAAAATTTTAACATTATAAAACAGTGTTTTCAACTTCTGCTTCTGGCATTATGACTCACTAGATATCTGGAGGAAACTTCTCGCTACATACCTAAAAATAAAACAGGTTTTAAGGGCGGGTCAAGGTGGCTCAGCAGGCAGACTTCTTGCCTGCCATGCCGGAGACATGGGTTCGATCTCCCATGCATGCCCATGTGGAAAAAAAAATAGATTTTAAAAACATCTTTCTAAAATGCACACCTGAGCTTACAGGAAAGTAAGGGAAATCCTCTAAGCCCAGAAAAATATGACAGCAGAAATCCAGACAGGAAGAGGGCCCTGCAACTGGCATAGTCCTGAGGGCATCTGCCAGGTGCTGGTGGCCTCAAGCTTGGGCCTTAGGTTCGGCAGTCATATAATTTATCCTCCAAATGAGCATGCCTGTGAAGTGAAAGGTGGTATTGTGAATTTTATATTGGGAATTCTCCTCCTGCTCAGGATGTAGAAAGCCATAAGAGAACATTGCTCCCATTCTAACAACAAGAGAAAGCTGAATACTGTATAAAATCATGTTCCATGAACTCATGAGAGGGCTAAGGTCACAAGTAACCAGGAAACTGAATTTCGAAGAGCAAGAAGCCCCTCCAAAGAGAATTAGGACACGTGAACTGTTTGACCTTTGGCAGAGCTTGGGAAGAAATGGATAAGAAGAAATTTAAAAGAATAAAATAGAATTTCCAATGACTGAGTGTACGGTAGCACGTTAGGTACAATAACTGGGAACTGGAACTCCAGACACAAGGGGAGTTTGTACTCAGACACCTGTGGTCTTTACTGGATGCTCCTGAGAAAAACAGGGGACAGGTCAAAGATTGGCGAGAACCCCATTGCTGGTACAGGATCCAGGAAGCTGGCCTTGGCTGCCGTAGTGCCCTGATGCTCCTCTTATATGAAGCCAATGCATTGAGGAAGAAGTGGCAATCCTCGTGGCCCCCAGGGCTGCCAAAGAAGGGTGGACACACAGTTATCTGCTTCTGAAGGAGGAATTGGAAACTTTTCTTCCTATAGTTAACATCCAGGCAAAGATATGTTCTGCTTCTGGGGAAAGGACAGAAGCTAAAGCCATCTGTCCCCTAGGGAGAGACAATACAACCTCTAGGAATTGGGTGCTGCATCAGAACAAAAGGAGGTTGGCTTCTACTGGGGGAGAGCCAAGAACCTAGGGGGACAAGGTAATCCATCCATACGGTCCAAGCCAGTCAGCCTCTTGTTGCACAGAGTTGGGTGGATGAGGGCAGAGAGTAGATCTGGAAGAGGCAGAAAGAAGATTCCCAGCACAATGATTAAAGAATTGTGAAAGAAAATAAAAAATATGATCAAGGAACACGGGGATATGAAAAATATTCCAATCGACTTGAAAAATAATCAAATAAAATTCTAAAACTGAAAACTTTTTAGTGGAAGTTATACTCTCAATTTATTTGGCAAATAGCTGAGTAGATAAATTGATATTTAGTTGACAGTTAAACAGCAAAAGAGGAAATTAGTGAATTGGAAGATAAATTAAACATAATAGAGCCAAGAGAAACAAATAAATGAAAAATAAGAAAGAGAGGTTGAGAAATATCTAATGACTTTCATGAATTGTAACAAATGTACCGCACTGAGATAAGGTTTTAATAATAGGATAGTATATGGGAACTGTACATTTTATGCATGATTTTTCTGTAAACCTACAGCTCTTCTAATAAAAGAAAGCAAGGGAAATTTTTTAAAAGAAAGGAAACATAAGGCGGCTGCCGTGGCTCAGCAGGCAGAGATCCGACCTGCCGGGCTGGAGGTCTGGAGTTCGATCCCTGGTGCCTCCTACCCATATGCAAATTAAAAAAAAAAAGAAAGAAAGGAAACATTAACTGTGAAGGTCTAAAATATGTCTAACTCCTTGAGGTTTCGTAAGGAGAGAAAAGGCAATAATCAAATAGATAGTGACTATTTTCCAGATATTAAAAAGACATGATTCCTGAGATTCAGAAAGCCAATAAGTCCAGGCAGGATAAAGAAAAATAAAACCATGCAGAGACACACTGTAGGAAAATTTCAGAACCACTCCCCAATACAACATCAAACAGAGAAAAAAATTGAAAAGCAACAAAACACAAAAGATTACCTAAAATGAACAATAATTGGACTAATACTGGACTTCTTTTTGGCAAGAAAACATGTCAGAACACAATGGAATAATATCTTCAAAGTGCTGAAAGAAATTAACTGTCAGCTTGAATTCTATACAAAGCTAAATTTTTATTCAAAGGGAAGGACAAACTAAAGACATTTTTAGACAAAAATTGAAAGAGAGTACTACTAAGAGAACATCATAAAGAAACTTTAAAAGAATATTTTTGAAAAAAAAGAACATAGAAAAAAGGTCTGGAACACAAGAAAGAATTATAAGAATTATAAGCAAAGAAAATGGAAACATATTTAAACATAAAGAAACACACTGACAGTATAAAACAATGATGACGTATAAACGCTTGTGTTAAGAAAACAAGATTGAACTCAAATACTATAAAGAAAAACAAATAAATAGGAAGCCAGCTAACCAGAATTAGAGCAATCTCATGTCCTTATATTGTTGGTCAGAACAGTGAAGATTTAGGCTTTGTTAACTTAAATAAGAATCAGACTGTCAAATGTCAAAGATAGAGAGAATTTTGAAAGCAGCAAGAAAAAAGCAACCCAATACATACAAGGGAAGCCCAATAAGACAATGTGTGGATTTCTCAGCAGAAACCATGGAGTCAAGAAGGCAGTGGTATGACATATTTAAAATTCTGAAAGAGAAAAACTGCCAACCAAGAACTTATTACCAAGCAAAACTGTCCTTAAAAATGAGAGGGAGATTAAAATATTTTCAGACAAACAGTCACTAGAGAATTTGTAACTAAGAGTCCAGCTCTGCCAGAAATACTAAAGGGAAGACTACAGGCAGATAGGAAAAGGCAGGAGAGAGAGGTCTGGAGAATAGTGTAGAAATGAAAACTATTAGTAAAGGTAAAAAGAGAAAAAAATTAGATATAGCATATAAAATCCAAAAGACAAAATGATAGAAGAAAGCACTACCTTTACAAAAACAGCATTAAATATTAATAGATTAAACTCCCCAGTCAATAGACATGACTGGCAGAATAAATTAAAAAACAGGACCCATCTCTATGCTATCTACAGGAGACTCATTTTAGACCTAGGGACAAAAATGGGTTGAAAGTGAAAGGTCGGGAAAAGATATTTCATTCAAACAACAATCAGAAAAGAGCAGGAGTAGCAATACTAATATCTGGCAAATTAGACTTCAAATGTAAAATGATTAAGAGAGACAAAGAAGGACACTATGTATTAAGAAAAGGAACAATGCAACAAGAAGACATAACAATCATAAATATTTATGCACTGAGCCAGAATGCTCCAAAAATACATGAGGCAAACATTGAAGGGAGAACTCAACACCTCTACCATAATAGTTGGAGACTCCAATTCTCATAAATAGATAGAACATCTAGACAGAGGATCACTAAGGAAACAGAGAATTTGAATAATAAAAAATTGAACTAGGCTAAGGGGTGCAAGGGTAGTTCAGTGATAGAATTCCTGCCTGCCATGTGGGAGACCCTGGGTTTGATTCCCAGCCCATGCACGTTGCAAAAAACAGACAAACAAGCAAACAAACAAAAACAAAAAATTCAACAAATGGTGCTGCAATAAGGGGATACTCACATGGAAAAAGAATGAAATGTGATCCTCGCCATACAGCATACAAAGAAGAAAAAGTTTAAAAATGAACTAAACAGATATTTACAGAACATTACACCCCACAACAGTAGGATACACATTTTTCCCAAGTGATCATGGATCATTCTTAAGGATAGACCATATGCTGGATCACAAAGCAAGTCTCAATAAATTTAAAAAGATTGAAATCATACAAAACACTTTCTCTGATCATAGTGGAATGAAGTTGAAAATCCATAACAGGCAAAGGACCAGAACATTCACAAATATATGAGGCTAAGCAACATACTCTTAAAGAACCAGTGCGTCAAGGAAGAAATTACAAGAGAAATCAGTAAATCTCTCAAGGCAAGTGAAAACAGAAAACACAATATAACAAAATTTATGGGGTGCAGCAAAGGCAGTGCTGAGAGGGAAATTTATTGCCTCAAATGCCTATATCAAAAAAGAAGAAAGAGCAAAAATTGAGGAATTAACTGTTCACTTGGAAGAATTAGAGAAAGAATAGCAAACTAACCCCAAAGCAAAGAGAAAGAAAGAAATAGTGATGCTTAGAGCAGAAATAAATGAAATTGAGAACATGAATACAATTGAGAAAACCAACAAAACCAGAAGATCGTTCTTTGAGAAAATCAATAAAATCAATGAACCCTTAGCTAGGTTGACAAAAAAAAGAATGAGAGAGAAGATGCAAATAAATAAAATCAGAAATAGAAGAGGAGACATAACCACTGACCCTGCAGAAATAAAGGTGGTAATGAGAGGATACTATGAGCAACTATATACTAATAAACTAGACAACATGGATGAAATGGGCAACTTCCTAGAAAGGCAAGAATAGCCAACATTGACTCAAGAAGAAACAGATGACCTTAACAACCCAATCACAAGAAATTGATTCAGTCATCAAAAAGCTCCGCCAAAAGAAAAGTACAGGACCAGAAGGATTCACATGTGAATTCTACCAAACATTCAAGAAAGAATTAATACCAATCCTCAAAGCGACCTAACTCATTCTATGGAGCCAACATCATCTAAAAGCAAAGTCAGACAAAGATACTACAGGACAATTACAGACCAATCCCTTTAATGAATATAGATGGAAAAATCATCAACAAAATGTAATCCAGCAGCATATTAAAAGAATTATACATCACAACCAAGTGGGATTTATTCCAGGTATGCAAGGATGGTTCAACATAAGAAAATCAATTAATGTAATACACTATATCAACAAATCAAAGCAGAAAAAACACATGATCATCTCAATTGTTGCAGAAAAGGCATTTGACTAAATTCAACATCCTTTCTTGATGAAAACATTTCAAAGGACAGGATTAGAAGGGAAATTCCTCAACATGATAGAGCATATGAAAAACCCACAGCTAACATCATCATCAATGGGGAAAGACTGAAAGCTTTCCCCCTAAGATCAGGAACAAGGCAAGGATGTCCACTATCACCATTGGTATTCAACATGGTGCTGGAAGTTCTAGCCAGAGCAATTAGACAAAAAAAAGAAAGAAAGAAAGAAAGAAAGAAAGAAAGAAAGAAAGAAAGAAAGAAAGAAAGAAAG
>PVIY010057390.1:0-12902 GCA_004026745.1 Myrmecophaga tridactyla
GAAAATAGTAGGGAAGAGGAAGCATTTGAGCTAATTTTTGGCAGATGTCTTTAGGTGGATAATTTGCTTTCTATGGTGTCCCAAGCAACTTTAGCATGAGCTGTGCAAGGAATGTAAAGTAAAAGTTTTTCTACTAATGCAGAGAAACTTGTATGCATGTGTCTGCAGGGAGTGAGGGCAGCATCTTGTGGGAAAAGAGACTGGAAGTATTTGTTGGGGGAAAATCATGAATGATACTGGAAACATTCTGAGGATGTGAGACATTTCAGTCAACCATGAAACACCATGGACCTATTTTAAAGAGAGAATGAAATGGTCATATCTGAATTTTAGGTGGTTATATTTTATTGAACCAACTAAATTTTAAAAGTTCCAATGCACTAACTCTTTCAGAGAAGGGAATTTCCCTTTTTCATTAGAATGTGCAAATATTTAGAGAATAAGTTCCATGCCTGGATGAACACATGCAAGGATGTGCATGAATGAGTAGTGTTCTGGGAAGTCAAGATGCCCCTCCATCCTCCCTTCCCCTCACCCTCCTCTCCTGGCCTCTCTTACCTCTTCCCTTCTATGGTGAGCTGAATAATGACCCCCACCTCTACCACACAAAGATGTCCACATCCCAATCGCCAGTTACCTTACACAGCAACTTTTTAAAAATATGGGACTTTGCATGTGTGATTAAATGGGAAGATTATCCTGGATTATCCATTGAGTGCAATACAATCACAAGGGTCTTTGTTAGAGGGAGGTAGGAAGAGGATTAGAGTCAGTAGTAGATGTGACAGTGGAAGCAAGAGGTTGGAGCTACAAGCCAAGGGATGCAGGCAGCCTCTAGAAACGGGAAAAGGTAAGGAAACAGACTTCAGATCCCTGGAGCCTCCAGAAGAAACCAGTCTTGCCAACATTCCCTTGATGTTAGCCTGGTGAAACTGATACTTAGGATTTCTGACCTCCAGAACTGTAAGAGAATAAATTTGTGCTGTTTTAAACCACTAATTGTGTGGTAATTTGTTTCTGCCTCCAAAGGAAGCTAGTATGCCATCTCTCCTCTCCTCTCTGCTCTCTATGTCTTTTCCTCTTTCTTCTCCTCTCCTCTCTCTTCTGTCTTGTTCTCTCCCTCATTCCCCTCCTATGCAACGCTGTCCAATGGTATTCTCTGTGATAATGAAAATGTCCTGTGTCTGCACGTGTGGCTTTTGAGTCCTTGCAATATGGCTAGTATGACTGAAGAATTGAATTTTTAATTTTATTTAATTAAAAAAATTTTAATTTAAACAGCCACTCGTGTCTATTTGATACTGCATTGGACAATGCAGCAACTTTTACCACAATGACATCAGAGAAGGAAAATATAGATGTTAAGAAATCTTCAGATAGGTGTCACAGCATAGTTTATTAATGTGTGTAGTTAGGATAAGGAGCCCTTCTTTTTTTTTTTTTTAACCCAATTTTGTATGTTTTAGTCTATTTGTGGCCCCTGGGAGCCAGGAGCATAAGGTTCTTGCCCCAAATTTGAAGTGTTCATTACCATAACAGGTCACCACCAAGGAGGGACAAGAGCTAATGTTCACTGAACAATAGCAAAGTGCCAGGTAAGAAATGTTAAACATTTTTATAAATTAACACATTTGAATTAGGCATTTTTATTCTTATGTCTTGCATATTCTTTATCTGAGTCACTGATGTTGTGGGATTAGGGAAGGAATTTGGAGTCAGTTCTAAGGCCAAATATCTTTCCACAGCCCCACTCCACCCCCCTGCACAACTTTGACCATCCGTTTCCTCTCCAGTGAAAGAGACCAGCAGTCCTCATGGTGTCTGTCCTCTGAGAAGGTTAAGAGGTCTGAATGAGGGAATAACCCTGAAACACTGACAAGTCAAAGTGCTGAATGTGCACAAAACAGAGCACTGAGTCCCCAGATGATTCTGCACTCTAATCATGAAAATACAAAAAATTTTCCATTTACAAAATGCCAGAGGCCCAGCCTGTTTTAATCATGTAAAAACCAATATCAGCTTGGGAAGGTTATCACTGCCTTTCCAATCCCAGTCAACATTAAAAATGCAAATATTTGCTATTTAAATATAGCCCTTGGCCACCAGTGCACAGCATTCAGGACACAGGGTAAACCACAGCGGGCAGTCATTTCCCACTAAGGATTCTGCCTTAACCTGAGCCGGAAGGAGGCAAAGGACAAGCAGAAAATTCTGCGTCAAGCCTTTTAAACAGGCTTCTTCTTGATTTGAGATAAGGAAACCATTTCTACCCCATGAAGGTCTGGGTCCTCAGAGGTTGCCCAAGTCCAATTACCTAATCAGACAACCATTCACTGGGAGCTGGGACCCTGCTGATCTTCTGTGTCTATTGTGTTCCCAGTACCTGGTCCACAGCTCACTTTGTAATAAGGATTCAAGGAATATTTGTTGAATGGGTGAATTAATTCATTCACCATCTCTTCTAAGATATTCTACCATGTTCCCAGACCCTGTGTTAAACCTTTAAAGTGATACAGAAATAAGCCATTTGGGGAAATCAATCCCAAGTAATTATTATCTAAGAAAGATGAGAAGATGTAAAAATAAGTATAACACAAAATAGTATCAAGTTCACCTTAATTCTGGAGGTCTGTTAACAACCAGTGTTTGAAAATGTGCCCAACTAAGAACACTTGTATGGCCGGACATCAGGATTGTGGATGTTCTGGTGAGGTCAGCAGCAGGAGCTTTTCAGGATCCTCCAAGAACCATTCCCAGGGTGGACTGTGCACTTTGTCTCCTCCACTCAGATGGGTGCTCCATGAGGGCTGAACTGTGGTTTAGCCTAAAGAATTGTTAACTAGCTATATAGTTGTTAACTAAGTAACCGAAACAGTAAAACGAGGACTCTAAGTTATCACAAAGACAGCAACCGCAAGCAACAGCTACCACTCTAAGGCTGTGGGGCTAAAGGGAAAAAAGTCAGAATTGTTAAGACTTAATAACTATGCTACACAAGCAGTGAACCTTAAGTTAAACCATGTACCTCAGTTATAATACAATTATTAAAATGTGCTATCATCAATCATAACAAATATTCCACACCAATGCAATGTGTTAATAATAGGGTAGTCAATGGGAATACTGTACTTTATGCATGATTGTTCTGTAAACCCACAACTTCTCTAAAAACAGAAAAAGAAGATTTTAGAAACTTGGTGTAAGCTGAAACACAGACCACTGAGGAGGGCACACTGATGTTGGATGTCATGAAGCTGATTCTACTAGTGTTGGAAAAACTGCAAACTAGATCCAACCACAGGATACCACCAGGGTGAAAAAGCATTGTCAGGGTGATGCTTATGGAAAGAAAACAGACAGGAAGTCCCCAAGAAGCAGACAGGAAGGAGCAAGTCTCTTCTTCCCCATCCAAGTAGGTAGGCTCCCTCTAACACTCCCATTGGTAGAAGCTATGAGGAAAACAGCTGGCAGAGCAGAAATGCGGTTCGCAGAGACCCAGTCCCAGCATTGCAAAGCTGAACACAGGGGGGCTTTGGAGCTGAGACACCAAGGCTTAATATCTGATACCTGAGTTATCCCACCAATACTGTGAAGCAAACACTGCTATTACTCACATTTCACAGATGAAGAAGCTGAGAGTCTAGAAAGGCAAGATGACTTGCTAATAAGTGAAGGAAGTGGCAGAGGCTTGATTTGAAGACAGGTATGTCTGGCCCTGATTTGAAACCAGGTCTTTGTTTTTAGTGGCAATACTATGTCAACTCTCTTTCCCATTTTTGGGTTAAGAAGTCTCATGGAGGGGATGGGGAGGTAGTACAGATTTGAAGTCCCAGCAGTCAATTGGTTTGGCAGCTGAAGGTAAGGCAGTTTGGGCTGAGGATTCAGGCATCGCCTACAAGGGCAGGGAAACAGGAGTGGAGCAGATGTCTCCCAATATGCTATTAAGTGTCCATAGCCCCTTTATGAAGTTGGTAGCTCTTGCCGCTAACCCTGCCAGCTTCACAAGAGAAAAAATCTCTCACTTTGCTGTCCTTTCAAAAACATTAACTACCCCACAAACTCTTCTCCAACATTCAAGACCAAGCTTAGTTGCTACCTCCCCTGAACAGCCATCCATGCCCTTATGGTGCTCTGTCACAGGAATTAGTACTGACCCTTGGATGAGTTTTGCTTGTTTATATGCCACAACAGATTCTGGGCTTCTTAAGATTATGGGCTCCTTGAGGAGGGCACAGCATAGGCTCTTGATCATACATTATAGTCCATGGCCACATAACAAATGCCTGTTATAGACCAGAATTAACATGCTTTAATTCCTCTCAAACTAATTGGACAGTGTTGGGAATTGAATTGTGAACCCTGCAAAAGACATATTCAAATCTTAATCTGTATTCCTATGAATATGAACCTATTAGTAAATAGGACACTTTGAAGATGCTATTATTAGCTAAGGGGTGGTCAAATTGAGGGCAGGAGGCCTTATAAAGAGAGGAAATTCTGATGCAGTCATATAGAAGCCAGAAGTTGGTAGAAGCCAGAAGTCAGAGAAAGCCACAAAAGACAAAGGACGTCACCATGAAATGGAAGACTGCCATCACCAGAAAGTGTGATCTTGCTGACATATTTTTATTTTTTACATTTTTATTGAGAAATCTTCGCACACATACAGTCCAAATATGGTATACAAACAATGGTTTACAATATCATCACATAGTTGTATATTCATCACCATGATCATTTTTAGAATATTTGCATCATTCCAGAAAAATAAATCAAAAGAAAAAACTCATACATCCCTACCCCTTTCCCTTCCCTCTCATTGACCACTAGCATTTCAATCTGCCCAATTATTTACTTATTTAAATGACAGTAAATAGGTACATCTCTTTCTCCATCTTTTCTCTAGCACTTGCTTCTCTCTGTTCATTTTTAAACAATTTTATTCTCACATTATACAATCCAACCTAAATAAATGGACATGATTTTGCCACCATAACCAATATGAAGACATTTCCTTTTCCTCCACAAAGAATACATACGGGTTGGGCCACGGTGGCTCAGCAGGCAGAGTTCTTGCCTGCCATGCCAGAGACCTGGGTTCAATTCCTGGTTCTTGTCCGTGCAAAAAAAAGAATACATACGCCTCCCCCATAACCCCCACTTGTTGACATTTGGTTTGGACATAATGCTTTTGTACATTCAGTGGAAGCATATTACAATGTTACTGTTGACTATAGACCCTAGCTTGCATTAACTGTACTTTTTTCCTGTAAACCATCCATTTTCAACACCTTACAGTGTTGGCATTCATTTGTTCTCCCTCATGCAGAAGCCTTTTTATATTTGTATATTTAATCATCCTCATTGTCCACTTTAGGCATTCCTAAGTTATACTGTCTCAGCCTTTATCCCTATCTTTCTTCTGGCTTCATATGTGCCCCGAGCCTTTCTCCCTCAGCCATACTCACATTCAGCTTCATTCAGTGTATTTATATTATTTTGCTACAATCAGGTAGTATTGTTTATCCATATATAACTATAATGTAGTTATTCATTTCTACATTTTTACAATAGTCCTGTTGCACACTCTGTATTCCTTTAGCCCCAAATGACCAATCTCTACCCTATTTCTCTCTCTTGATAACCTGTGTTCTTGACATCTTACTCTCAAAGTTCACTGATTAATGTTAGTTCATATTAATGAGACCATACAGTATTTATCCTTTTGTTTCTGGCTTATTGCACTCAGCATAATGTCCTCGAGGTTCACCCACATTGTTACATCTTCATGACTTTATTCTGTCTTACATCTGTGTAATATTCCATCGCATATATATATATACCACAGAGTGTTTAGTCACTCGTCTGTTGATGGACATTTGGGCTGTTTCCATCTCTTAGCAATTGTTAATAATGCTGCTATAAACATTGGTGTGCAAATGTCCATTTGTGTCCTTGCCTTCAGTTCCTCTGAATATATACTTAGTTATGAGATTGCTGGATAATATAGCAATTCTATAACTTAGTTTCCTGAGGAAATACCAAACTGCTTTCCACAGTGGTTGTACCATTTTACATTCCCACCAACAGTGGATAAATGTGCCTCTTACCCCACATCTTCTTCAGAAACAGTCATTTTCTGTTTTTTGATAATGGCCATTCTAGTGAGTGTGAGATGATATCTCATTGTGTTTTGATTTGCATTTCTTTAATAGCCAGGAAAGTTGGGCACCTTTCCATGTACCTTTTAGCCATTTGTATTTCCTCTTTTGAAAAATGTTTGTTCATGTCTTTTGCTCATTTTTTAATTGGGTTGTTTGTCTTTTTGCTGTTGAGCTGAAGAATCTCTTTATATATTCTAGATATTAAATGCTTATCTGATATATGGGTTCCAAAATATTGTCTCCCATTGCATAGGCTGCATTTTTAGTTTCCTGAAAAAGTTCTTTGATACACAAAAGTGTTCAATTTTGAGGAGAACCCATTTATCTATTTCTTTTTTCAATGCTTATGCTTTGGGTGTACGGTCTAGTAAACTGCCTCCTATTATAAAATTTATAAGATACTTCCTTACATTTTCTTCCAAAAGTTTTATGGGCTTAGCTCTAATGTTTATGTCTTTGACTCACTTTGAGTTAATTTTTGTATAAGTGTGAGATATAGATTCTCTTTCATTCTATTCAGTATGGATATCCAGTTCTCCAAATACCATTTATTCAAGAAGCTGTTCTGTTCCAGGTGGGTTGACTTGACTGCCTTGTCAAAGATCAATTGTCAATAGATGAGAGGGTCTATTTCTGAACACTCAATTTGATTCCATTGGTCAGTGTCATGGTCAGATTCTTGTGTCAACTTGGCCAGATGGTGGTACCTGTTTATATGGTTGGGCAAGTGGTGGCCTGTTTGTTGCCTTGAGGACATTTTATAGAATTAAATCATGATCACATTAGCTGCATCCACAGCTGATTCAATTTAAATTAGCCAAGGGGAGTGTCTTCTGCAATGATTGATGCTTAATCTAATCACTGGAAGCCTTTTAAGGAGGATTCATAAGAGACAGGCTCTCTTCCTGCTTTGGCCAGCGAGTCTCTCCTATGGGGTTCATCCAGATCCTCCATCAGAATCGTCAGCTTCACAGCCTGCCCTACAGATTTTGGACTGTACATTCCCATGGTAACATAAGATACTTTTATAAATTATATATTTATGAATGTTTCCTAATGATTCTGTTTCTCTAGAAAACCCTAACTAATACAACTTGGTACCAGGAGTGGTTCTTAAGAAACAGAATCTTAGAAAAGGGTTTTTATGAATGGCTTTCTACTCTGATTGGACTCAAAGGCACTAAGGACTCTGATTCCCATAATCAGAATGACACTGCCAATCCATGGAGTGAGTTGGCAAAAGAGATAGTCAAAATATCACCATTCGATTCTTCTAATGCTTACTTATATGAAGCCAGGCTCTGGGGGATAATGTTTTTGACAGATTTACAGAGTTTTGTAGAAATAGGAGGTTTAGATGTTGGCTGGTTGTTCTTAGATACACTGGATACATTAATGAGTGAAAGGGAAAGACTTAAGTCTTCAAACAAGAAGTTTAAGTGCCATCTGACAGATATAGAAGTTTCTATGAGTGTCCTGAAGGAAAATCTTATTTTCTGTAGATGTAGACTTGAGATCTCTGAAAATCAGACTCAGAATCTTATTTTTAGAGTAGCAACTTTACAAGGTAAACTGAAAATCTCAATTTTGCATGGTGTCTGCCATTAAAGTGAGGATAATGATTGGAAAGGAGTGGAACCCTGAAAAATGGGATTGTGACATATGGATTGATAATGATGTTGGGGGTGAGGTTGAAACCCTGGGTCATGCTGAGTCTTCTCTAGATAACCCTGTAATAGTCTGCCCTGAGGACATAGCCACCCCACCTCCAGCCTGCCTTGAGGAGTTGGCCACCCAACCTCTATCTGAAGGGATTAGCCCTAGAGTGATTAATCCTGTTTCACCAAGTGAAACTGCAAATGAATGCCCTGAAGCAAATGGCTTGGAAGATATTTCTAATTCTTTTCATGACCAACCCCCACCACCCCTCATTTCTTCCAGATCTATAACTAGACTAAAGTCCCAACAGGCCTCTAAAGGTGAGGTACATAGTATCACACATGAGGAGGTACATTATATTCCAAAAGAACTGTGCAAGTTTTCCAATTTATATAGTCAGAAACCAGGGGAATATGTGTGGCGATGGATTTTGAGAGTGTGGGATAATGGTGGGAGGAATATAAGGCTAGATTAGACTGAATTTATTGATATAGGCCCACTAAGCAGAGATTCTGCATTCAGTATTATAGCTGAAGGGTTAGAAAAGGCATTAGCAGTTTGTTTGGATGGTTGGTTGAAACATGGATCAATAGGTGGCCGACTGTGCTGGTTTAAAAAGATGTATGTCCCCTAGAAAAGCCATGTTTTAATCAAAATTCCATTACATAAAGGTAGAATAATCCCTATTGAATACTGTATGTTTGTAACTGTAATCAGATCATCTCCCTGGAGATGTGATTTAGTCAAGAGTGGTTGTTAAACTGGATTAGGTGACAACATGTCTCCATGCATTTTGGTGGGTCTTGAGAGGTTTCTGGAGTCCTATAAAAGAGGAAACATTTTGGAGAATGAGAGATTCAGAGAGAGCAGAGAATGCTGCAGCACCACAAAGCAGAGTCCACAAGGCAGTGACCTTTGGAGATGAAGAAGGAAAGCACCTCTCAGGGAGCTTCATGAAACTGGAAGCCAGGAGAGAAAGCTAGATATTGACACTGTGTTCACCGTGTGCCCTTTCAGCTGAGAGAGAAGTCCTGACTGTGTTCACCATGTGCCTTCACACTTGAGAGACAGAGAGAAAGCCTGAACTTCATCAGCCTTCTTAAACCAAGGTATCTTTCTCTGGATGTCTTTGATTGGACATTTCCATAGACCTGTATTAGTTGGGACATTTTCTCAGCCTTAGAACTGTAAACAAGCAACTTATTAAATTCCCCTTTTTAAAAGCCGTTCCGTTTCTGGTATATTGCATTCTGGCAGCTAGCAAACTAGAACACCAACATTACCTGATGTTGAAATGCCAGAGTACACTGGTATAATGTAGATGAGAGGATCCAGAGGCTTAGAGGGATTGGAACATTAGAGTGGATTTATCATGTAAAGCCTGCTCTTACACCACAGGAATGTCTGGAGGATGCACCTTCTACCAAAACAGTGAGAAATAAATTTGTGAGACTAGCACCTCATCCCTGAAAAGTTCTGTAGTTGCACTTTTCTGTAGGTCAGTATTACTGTGGGGAATGGCTGTAACTGAGCTAGAATCCTTAAACACAATGGGGATGGTCAGTTCCTGGATGATAAGTTCCTGGATGATCAGAAACCAGGTGGCAGCACTTAATCGCCAAAGATAGAGTGGACGTGGCTATTATAATAGACAGCAAACTCAAAGCAGGA
Source organism: Myrmecophaga tridactyla (assembly GCA_004026745.1). Lineage (NCBI taxonomy): Eukaryota > Metazoa > Chordata > Mammalia > Pilosa > Myrmecophagidae > Myrmecophaga > Myrmecophaga tridactyla. The sequence goes on from PVIY010057390.1 coordinate 9,495, forward strand.
GTCAAAATAATCTGACTCGCACAATTTGTGACATTGGCTAGTAAATTATGGGGTACCTAGAAATACAATAGATGGGCAGTCTACTAAATTCTTGTTTGAGTTGTATAAACAAAAGAGTTCTAGGTCAAATGAACAGAAGCCTAACCTGAATTACAAAAATAGAGTCATGGCCCCTTAATCAATTTCCAGACTTGAGACAGTATACAGTCCCAGAGCCCATTGAGTGAAGGGGAGGCCAGGTCCCTTTTGGGGAGAACCCTGTTACACAGTCACAAATTTATACTTTTAATCTTCCCTCAAGCCTTCCCCAAGGAGACCAACAGCCTTTTACCAGGGTAACTGTGCATTGGGGAAAAGGAAATGATCAGATATTTGGGGGATTATTAGACACGAGTTCAGAAGTGACATTAATTCCAGGGGACCCAAAACGTCACTCTAGTCCACCAGTCAGAGTGGGGGCTTCTGGAGGCCAGGAGATCGATGGAGTTGTAGCTCAGGTCAGTCTCACAGTGGGTCCAGTGGGCCCCCGGACCCATCCTGTAGTTATTTCCCCAGTTCTGGAATGTATAATTGGCATAGACATACTGAGCAACTGGCAGAATCCCCACATTGGCTCTCTAACTCATGCAGTGAGGGCTATTATGGTGGGAAAGGCCAAGTGGAAGCCACTAGAACTGCCCCTACCTAGCAAAATAGTAAATCAGAAGCAATACCAGATTCCTGGAGGGATTGCAGAGATTACTGCCACTCTTAAGGACTTGAAGGATACAAGGGTGGTGGTTCCCCCACATCCCCATTATACTCTCCTAAATTGGCCTGTGCAGAAAACAGATGGGTCTTGGAGGATGACAGTGAATTATCATAAGCTCAACCAGATGGTAACTCCAATTGCAGCTGCTGTTCCAGATGTGGTATCATTGCTTGAGCAAATCAATATATCCCCTGGTAACTGGTACGCAGCTATTGATCTGGCAAATGCTTTTTTCTCAATAGCTGTTAGTAAGGACCACCAGAAACAGTTTGCTTTCAGCTGGCAAGGTCAGCAATATACTTTCACTATCCTACCTCAGGGGTATATCAACTCTCCAGCCCAATGTCATAATCTTGTCCACAGGCACCTTGATCATTATATTAATGATATCATGTTGATTGGACCTAGTGAGCAAGAAGTAGCAACTACTCGAAACTTACTGATAAGGCATTTGTATGTCAGAGGACGGGAGATAAATCCAACAAAAATACAGGGGCTTTCCACCTCACTGAAATTTCTAGGTGTCCGGTGGTGTGGGGCATGTCGAGATATCCCTTCTAAGGTGAAGGATAAGTTGCTGCATCTGGCTCCTATGACCAAAAAAGAGGCATAAAGCCTAGTTGGTCTCTTTGGATTTTGGTGACAACGTATTCCTCATTTGGGTGTGCTATTCCAGCCCATTTATTGAGTGACCAGAAAAGCTGCTAATTTTGAGTGGGGACCTAAACAAGAGGAGGCTCTGTGACAAGCCCAGGCTGCTGTAAAAGCTGCTCTGCAACTTGGACCATATGATCAAGAACATCCAATGATGCTGAAAGTGTCAGTGGCAAAAAAGAGTTGCTGTTTGGAGCGTGTTGCTATTTGGAGCCCTTGACAGGCCCCTATAGGAGAATCACAATGCAGACCCTTAGGATTTTGGAACAAAGCCTTACCATCTGCTGCAGATAACTACTCTCCTTTTGAGAAACAGCTTTTGGCCTGCTACTGGGCCTTAGTAGAGACTGAATGCTTAACCATGGACCACCAAGTTACCATGAGACCTGAGTTGCCTATCATGAGCTGGGTGTTGTCAGACCCACCAAGCCATAAAGTTGGGTGTAAAATGGAAATGGCATATACAAGATAGGGCCAGAGCAGGTCCTAAAGGCACAAGTAAGTTACATGAGGAAGTGGCCCAAATGCCCATGGTCTCCGCTCCTGCCACAATATCTTCTGTTTCCCAGACCAGAGCTATGGCCTCTTGGGGAGTTCCTTACAGTGAATTGACTGAGGAATAGAAAACTCGGGCCTGGTTTACAGATGGTTCAGCATGATACGCAGGTACCACCCGAACGTGGACAGCTGCAGCACTACAACTCCTTTCTGGGATGTCCTTGAAGGACAGTGGTGAGGGGAAATCCTCCCAGTGGGCAGAACTTCGAGCAGTGCACCTGGTTGTTCATTTTGCTTGGAAGGAGAACTGGCCACAGGTGCATTTGTATACTGACTCATGGGCTGTTGCTTATGGTTTAGCTGGATGGTCAGGGACTTGGAAAGACCATAATTGGAAAATTAGTGACAAAGTGGTCTTGGAAAGAAGTATGTGGATAGACCTTTCTGAGTGGGCTAAAAACATGAACATATTTGTGTCCCATGTGAATGCACACCAGAGGGTGACTTCAATAGAGGAAGGTTTTAATAATCAAGTGGATAAGATGACCTGTTCAGTGAGTACCAGTCAACCTTTTCCCCCTCAACTCCTGTCATTGCCCAGTGGGCTCATAAGCAAAGCGGTCATGGTGGTAGGGATGGAGGTTATACATGGGCTCAGCAACATGGACTTTCACTCACCAACGCTGACTTGGCTACAGCCACTGCTGAGTGCCCAATCTGCCAGCAGCAGAGACCCACACTCAGCCCCCGATGTGGCACCATTCCCCAAGGTGGCCAACCAGCTACCTGGTGGCAGGTTGATTACATTGGACCACTCCCTTCATGGAAGGAGCAGCGATTTGTTCTGACTGGAATAGACACATACTCTGGATATGGGTTTGCTTTCCCTGCATGCAATGCTTCTGCCAAAACTACCATCCGTGGGCTTACAGAATGCCTTATCCATCGTCAGGGTATTCCACATAGCATTGCTTTGGATCAAGGAACACACTTCACAGCAAATGACGTGTGGGAATGGGCGCATGCTCATGGAATTCTCTGGTCTTACCATGTTCCCCATCATCCAGAAGCAGCTGGATTGATAGAATGGTGGAATGGCCTTTTGAAAACTCAATTACGGTGTCAACTAGGTGGCAAAAATTTGAAAGACTGGGGTAATGTTCTCCAGGAAGCTGTGTATGCTCTGAATCAGTGTCCACTGTATGGTGCTGTTTCTCCCATAGCCAGGATCCATGGGTCCAGGAACCAAGGGGTGGAAATGGGTGTGGTACCACTCACTATTACCCCTAGTGATCCACTAGGAAAGTTTTTGCTTCCTGTCCCTGCTACCCTGAGTTCTGCTGGTCTACAGGTTTTAGTTCCAAAACGGGGTGTGCTTCCTCCAGGAGAAACAACAGTGATACCATTGAACTGGAAGTTAAGATTGCCACCTGGTCACTTTGGGCTACTTATGCCTCTGGATCAACAAGCCAAGAAGGGGATTACATTATTGTCTGGGGTAATTG
>PVIY010057391.1:0-12886 GCA_004026745.1 Myrmecophaga tridactyla
GGCTCGAGCTGGGCACTGGGCACCCAGGTGAGAACTAAGCCCTGCCCTGGAGCGGCACAGGAATGATGGCAGAGGGAGACCCCAGGTGCAGGAGTGGGCTAGGTGCTGTGGGAACCCCAGGACTGGAGGTCTATGTCTGCCTGGGGCTGGGGGCCGTCCTGGAAGAGGTGGCAGTCAAGTTTGACTTGAAGGTGGAGTTTGCTGGCTCTGAGGGAGGAGTTCAGGCAAGGGGGATGGCAGGGCAGTGAGACCCGAGGGGGGTTCGATGTTGGGGCATGGGGTAGGAGACGAGGGGCAACAGAGTCCAGAGAGGAGACCCACGTAGGTTGAATGATGGGCCCCCAAAAAGACATGCTCGTGTCCTGATTCCTAGAATCTGTGAATGTGACCTTATTTGGAAAAAGGATCTTGAGATGACATCATCCTGGAATACCCAGGTGGGCCCTAAATTCAATGACAAGTGTCCTTGGGAGAGACTGAGAAGGTAGAAGGAGAAGAGGAGAAGAGGGGGTTCTCTTCTCAGGGTAAAGGCCTTGGGTGGGAATTTGGGGACACTCGGTGACACATGCATTTCCTCCCAGGGCCCAGGATGGTGTGGGCAGGTCAGGAGTGTCTTGACATGGGCAGGGCCTTTGGGAAGGGGCATTGGGAAACTCCGGCTGGCCCGTCTCAGGAAGCTCCGGCTGCCGACTGGGGCTGGGCTGGGGGCCTGTCCGTGACTCGGCGAGGACTTAGCTGCAGGTGGGGGTGGAAGGCTGTCCCCCCGCAAACCGAGTCCACATAGGAATTGGCACCAGGAAGAGCTTGCCTGGGTCCACTCATCCCTTCATTTCCTGAACAAATATGAATGGTCTAGACTGTGCCAAGTACCAAGGAAACTGCACAAGGAGTCCTGCGTGTGCAGCCAATGCTGCAGTGGGAATGATGGGTGAAAAGCAAATACAAATTTATGGTAGGCTCATGGAAAATAAAGGCATTCAAAGGTGGCTAGGAAACATGGGGAGGGGTCAAAAGTTTCAGATAAGGTGGTGGGAAGGTTTCACGGAAGAGGTGACATTTCAGAAAAGACCCCAAGAAAGAGTGAGGGAGGGAGTCAGGCGGGCTTCTACAAGCACAGGGACTGAGCACCCAGGGGACAGTGCCAGGGGTTTGGGAAGGGCAAGGAGGTGAGGGTGGTGGGAGCAGAGCCCTGGGGGGAGAGGGTGCACTGTGGGACAGAGGAGACTGGGGAGTGTCTCGGGGCCACGGGGCTCACCTGCCTCAAGTGGGAGGTGGAGGCTGGCAGCAGAGTCCTGGAGCGACTTCTCCCACCTCAGAGGTTGGCCAGGCTGCTGTGCCCCAACCCGGCTGAAGGGGCGATCGGGGAGCAGAGACGTCATTTAAGGGGCTAAAAATGTGGGCGAGAGCCAGGGCTGTCTCTGGAGACATGGTCGGGGTTGGGGAGGAGCTCCTGATGGAGAGGCTATGCACCACGGGCGGGCGCCGGCGTCAAGGGCCGCTCGGGTTGACGGATTGAAAGGAGTGAGCAAAGGGACAATGGAAAGGACAAGCCCTCAGGACCCTCCTTCACCCAGCTCCATCCCAGCGCCCACCCCACCCGCCCAAGGACGCAGGGGCCGGGCCAGGCGCTGCCCACGGTGCTGAAGCGCTGCGGCCGCCACCGTCTCAGCCCCCCTGGTCTCCTCCTGACAGATGAGGGTGGGGCTTGGGGGAGAGGGAGGAGGACAGAGGGCAGGAGGTGGCAGGGGTCCAGCCCAGTGAAACCCTGAGACCGCCCCCTCCCAGGAGCCACGGGGGCAGTGGCCCTTCTCTCTCTACTTGACCAGCCCTTAGGGCATTGTCCTCAGCCGGACCCCCCACAGCGGGTCCACTGCTTCGTTCCTGGGGGTCACAGAGGGGGGTTGGGGGCAGAGAACGTGGGGTCAGGGGCATGGACGCTGGATCCAGATCACCCTGGATGAATGCTGGCAGGTGACGTCAACACCTGCGCCACTGCTGAGCACCTCGGTTTGCTCACCTGTAAAATGGGCATCATAAGTGCACCTCTCCTGGGGTCCGCGTGAGCACGAGACAAGGGAACAGTGTCAGGGCATGAAATTGCCACAACATCTTACCCAACCCAACAGAGGGAATGTCCCATCCCCTTAGCAATCCACCGCCCCAGAAGGAGGGCTGCTGCCCTTGTAGGGTCCTCACAGGGACCCAAAGTTTGCCCTTTGGTGCTGGAGAGGTAGAGGCGGCCCGGGCTGACAAGGAGGCCCTGAGCTGAGGCCCGTGTCCTGGTGAGGCCCAAGGCCGGGGAGTCATTGCTGGCAGCTCCTCTGAGGCACTGTGTCCCCACCTCCATCCTCCCCAGAGGCAACTGCTACCAAAGGTTCCCAGGAAACAGCCAGGCCCTAACAAGCATGAGTGCCCCTTAAAAATGCCACATGGGCACACTGTACACCGCTGTGGCTGGTCCCTGCGCTGAGCCGGGGCCACCTCTCTAGGGAAGCCTGGTTTTTCTGACCTGCTGGCCACTGTTACCTGCAACGAAGCATCAGAAGGTATTTGGCTATTTCCCTACTGCTGTACACACATGCTCCAGTCTTTAGCTGTGACAGATGCTGTTGCCAGTTGTAACTTCTGTTCATTTCTCTTTGTGCTTGTGGCAGTGTGTCAGCCTTCCCAGCTCTCAAATTGCTGTTTGAAGGATTTGGCCCCTTCTCCTAAAGGCTGGCCGGGGACAGGGGGGGCCTGGGCCCCAGGGGGCTGGTTTGCATTATGGTGGAGAAAGCATATGGGTCTTTCCCAGGGAGGCCCAGAGAGGCACACAGTTTTCCCAATGTCACCCAGTGGGTGTGGGTGTGTGGGGAAGGCGGTATGGAGAGGCCGGGCCTCAATGTCCAGTGCAGGCTTCTGGCCGCTGCATCCCTGCTTTCCTGAAAGATTGCCCAGTGCAGGTCTGATTGGAAGCTGATGTCCTGCAATTAATCCCTTCAGAAGGGCTCAGCTCAATTGCAGGAGTTTTTTTCTGTTTTGCTCCCTTGGCCTAGATTTCCCCAGGGACAGCTTTGACTGGCCGCTGCATTCCTGGTAAATTAAATGTTAAAAAAATTGCCCATGAAGACTTTAATCAACCCATGGAGATGGCCATGGCCCCCTCCCAGAAGCCCCCGGTCCAGTAGAGGGAGCCTCCCTACCCCCCCACCCCCACCCCGGCCCCGGGGAGGTTTGGAGGAGACAGGGAGGGGGAAGAGGAGAGCAGGACAGTCCTCCAGGGGTCCCCCTGGACCCCAGCTTCCCCCAAATGCAGACCACAGGGGTCTAGAGGAGGGGGCTGAGAAGGGATAGGAAGGAGGGGGTGCTGGGGTGACTCTGGTCCCCTTCATGCCAGGGGGTGGCTGTGGGGAGGAGAGGGGCTGCAGCCCCTCCCTGGGCCTCTCTCCCCACTGGAAGCCTGGGTGGGGTCAGGGCCAGCAGTGACGCCCCTACCCTGTGGCCCTCAGATGCCAAGGGGCTCCAGACGGGAGTGGGATTGAGACAATGTCGCCAGGTTGCCATCAGGGGAGTGGGAGGAGGGACCCGGTGAGCAGGAGATTCTCCTGGCATGGTCCCCAGGTCCTTTCCCTGGAAGTGGAGATAGGGTGCGGGGGCAGAGGAGCCAGCCAGCGCCATCTGAGGCCACCAAAGGGCCAGATGCTTCTGGTTCCCCGGCCTGGGGTCCCTCACCTGAAAGGATCCACCAGCCTGTTTGCCTTCCAAGTCCCGCTCCGGGTTCATTTCCCTGGAGTGCTCCCTGACGCCCAGCCTGCGCCTCCCAAAGTCTTAACTGTGAGGCCCGGTTATTTAGGGCAGCACAGGGTAGGAGCGCTGGGTCCAGATTTGAGTTTGCAACCGGGCAGGGTAGCACCACTCCCCTCGCCCCGCCCCCTGTCAGATCCCGGACGCTGACGGTAAATTATCCGGATTGCAATTCGGGTTCTGGCACCTCTGTCCCCACCCGGCGACCGGCTGGCCGCTGCCAGCTCGCGGGAAGCCAGGCAACGGCAGGAGTGGGTCCGGCCAGGGGCAGAGAAAGCCGCTGGTGGGGACGGAATCTGGGTGCTGGAGTGGGGCGCAGAGAAGGTGCGCCCCCGCCGCCCGCGCTCTGGGGTCCTGGGGAATCGATAGGCCAAGGCTGGGGCGCTGGGTGAGGGGGCCTTCCGAGGCGCCGCGCCTGACCCGGGGGTCCGGGAGAGTGGTCGGGGCAGGGGTTGGGGGTGGGGCAGGCTCAGGGTCACCCGGTTCCCTACGCGTCTCCGGGGACCCAGAGGGACCCTAAGGTGCCGAGTCTCCCGGGCTGATCGGAGGGAAGGGGGCTGCCTACGCCCCCTGTCGGCGGAGGTTTGGGGAGCCATGTTCAGTGGCGCGGCTCCTCCCTGCGCTCCCTGGGCCAGGGCGCCGGGTAGAAGGCGCGGGCGTCTGGGGGCGCCGAGGGTACGGCGGTGCGGACCGAGGCTGGCTCCCGGCCCTCAGCCCCCAGCGGCGGAGTCCTAGCCCCCGCCCCTCTCCTCCTCCTCGGCTCGCGGGCCCAGGTCCCTGGCTCTCCGCCCGCGCGCTCAGTCCCCGGCCCCGGCGCAGCCCAGCCAGGCGGAGGGGGCGCTGTGGGCACCGGCGGGCGGGGCCCGGGCGCGGGGGCGCGCGGCGCGGCGCGAGCTCCTGGGCGGGGGGCGCGGGAGGCGGAGGACTGAGGGGGTGGCGGGCGCGCGGCCAGTGAGCGCGCGGGCGGGGCGGCGGCGGCGGGTGGCGCTCGGGCCGCTCCCGCGCTCTCCTCCCTGCGCTCGGCTCTCCATGGCGCTGCCCGGGCCGCCCGAGCCGCCCCGCGGCGCCCCCCGCAAGGCTCCCAGCCTGCTGGAGATGGGGGCGCTCTGCCTGGACTCGGAGATCATCCTGGGCTTCACCAGCCACCTCCTGCGGCGCCGAGGCAAGGTGAGCGGGCGGGGGCCGGGCTGCCGGGAGGCGCCGTCCCGCGACTTTGCAGCGGTTCTCGAGGTACCGGGTGCGGCGCCCGGGCAGGAGGCAGCAGGTGCCGCTGCAGCACCCGCCGCTCGGGCCAGGAGCCTCGCTGCCGCACTTGCCCCCATTAGTGCTGCCCTGCCTCCTTCTCCCTTCAAGGCTACGTGCTGACCCAACCGAGTCGGGGGCCCTTGGAGAGGGCGGCGAGCTCAGCGCAGGGTCCCCGGGCCTCCCGGCGCGCCCTTATGGGGTGGGCTAGGCCCGGGCTCGGGATGCTCGGCGGACTCTGAGTCTTCGAGGTCTTGCGCTCTCTTCAGGCTGTGCGGGGCTGGGGCGCGGCTCCCTGCTGTCCCCGGGTGTCGGGTATAAATGAGCGTGTATGTCCCGAAGCGCCGCCTCGGTGCGGAGCTGAAGTTGCAGGTGTGGCGGGCCACAGAGCAGGACCGGGAATCCCCGCGGCGGGTGTTTCTGGAGCTCCATGTGGGGGAGCGTGTGGGTGCGGGGTGGGGTATAGACCGTGTGCGAACCGCACTTCCCGGGCCCGAGGAGGGGAGCCTCCCAGAGCAGTTAGGGGGACGGGGGCGACACCGTCTGCAGGCCACGGCGAGGGACGGCGATCTTGGGGCTACCCACACCCTGCTGGGGCTGCCGCCCGTGAACCTCCGGAGAGGGTGCCGCGATGAGATGGGAGGAGGGAGGGGAAGAAGTCCCCCGGGATGGGTGAAAGGGGCTGGAGGCTGTGGGGTCGCAGGAGCCAGAGCGGAGAGTCCTGTCCTCTCCACCTTCCCTACCCGTGTTTTACAAACCCCACTTCCCACCCCCGCGTTCGTAAGGACCCCGACAGCTGGGAGGGGCGAAGACCTGAACCACTTCCATTCCTAGGGGAGGAGTGTGTGTGTGGGCGGACTGTCCAAGAGAAAGGGGGGTGGAGGGTAGAACCTAAGGAAAGAGGGGTCGCTTTGAGCGTTTCAGAAGAGGGCGGCGGTGACCCGAGTCGGCCGGAGGGTCGCACGGTGAGCGCGACGAACGGCGGGCTGGGGTCTCCGCTTGGATCACTGGGGGCTAGTCGGCCCCGGCCCTGGCTGGGCTCTTCCGAGTCCTCAGGGCGCAACCCCCGCCCCGACGAGCGGCGCGGGGTCTCTCTCGGCGGCGTCCCTCTCCGTCCCCTGTACCGCGCGGGGCAGCGGGTGCGCAGCGTGCCGGGGCCGGCAGGTGGCGCTCGCGTCACGGGGAGCCGGACTGTAGCGTCTTCGGAGCCCAGCCTGGGTGGGGGGGGTTCGGTCTGACCGCGAGTCGGGATGAGACCAGCCTGCGGCCCTGCGACGGCGGCGACACTTGGGGCCGGGCTCAGGCGGGAGCAACTGGTCGCCGGGAGAGGGGGTGGGGGAGCGACCTCCCAGCAGGAGACAAACAGGCAATTAATTCCGGAGCTAAGTTCCCATCTGCCGGCTGCCCACAACAGGTCCCGCGCGCGCCCCAGGGCCCACCACGCCGACCTGGTCGCGCTCCCACAGCACGACACCGCCAGACGCCGGCCCTCGCGCCGCCGAGGCACGGCGCGGCCCGCAGACACGCGAACTCAGCCCTGCGCGTCCCAAGGCGCAGGCTGCAGGCCACTCACTCGCGCGCCACGATTCGATCTAAGTGGTGACAGAGACCTGCGGGCGGGCGCCGCATTTGCAGGGAAGAGCTCTGGAGTCTCGGGGCTGGAGTTCTCCTTCCACGCCTGCCCCGCTGGATCCTGCTGCAAAACCTCGGCGGCCTCGGTTTCCCCGCCTGCCAAGTGGGCGTGGGTGGGGGCCTCGGAGGCGCGCAGACCCAGGAGGTCCTGACAGGGGAGCGGGGCTGGCGCCGGTGCCTCTCCCCGGGGCGGGGTCTCAGCAAACAGGTTGGGGTCCTTGGAGTGGGAGGGGCCGCGCGGGGAAGCAGGCCACCCGCCACACACACCGCCTGCCCGGGAGTGGAGATCTGGGGCGGGGCGGCCCGCGGGTCTCCCAGCCCCCCGGCCCGCCCCGCCCCGGCCCTCCGGCCCCGCCCCCGGCCCCGCCCCGCCGCCGCCGCGCGCTCTCCGCCGCTGGCCGCCGCCGCCACGCCAACTTCGGGGCGGCGGGCCCGGGCCATGGGGGCGCCCCCGGACCGGATCACTTAGCCGCGAGCTCCCCGCGTCGCCCGTCCCTCCCGGCGCCCGGCCATGGGCGGCCGCGGAGCCCCACCGGGCGCGGCGCCGCCTGCGGTACGCTCGGCGGGGCCCAAGAGCGGGGCGAGTAGAGCGGGCGGGCCCGGGAAAGCGCAGGGTTGCGGGGGGCGCAGGGGGCGCGGACCCGGAGGGCGAAGATGCTCGCGGGCTGCGCGGCGCCCCCTGGGGGATGAGCCCGGAGCGGACGCGGCGGGGCACCGGCACCCCTCCCCCCGGGCAGGGTGGGGGCCGCGCCTCCTGCTGGGAGGGACCCGGGCCCGGGCCCCTCGGGGGGCTGGCGGGAGAGGCGGGTGGGAGGCTGTGGCCCCGCGTGCAGAACTTTGGAGAGTGGGTAACTCTGGGGACGGGGCGCGCGAGGTATCTGGCCCCCGGTCCCCGGTGGCAGCCCGGGCTCACCGTTCCCTTTCCGCTTTCCCCTTCCCGGCTCAGGTGGCCGAGGGCGGCCCGCCCCGCGAGCCGCTGCCGCTGCTGGAGGTGTCCCCCCGCAAGAGGCTGCCCGCCGGGCCCGAGCAGGACCCATGCGGCAGCCGCCCTGCGCCCGAGGGCGCTGGGGCCGGCGCCGAGCAGGGCCACTCGGCCGGTGGAGGCTGGTGCCGCCACTGCCACACGAAGCTCGCCGAGCTCAAGCGCCAGGCGTGGAAGCTGGTCAGCGGGCCCGCGACACCCCTTCGGGTAAGTGACCCGCACTTCGGGCTGGCGCCACGGGACAGGATCCACGCCGGAATTTGGGAAACCGAATTCCAAAGATGGGGGGTCCAGGCCGCGATGCTGCTGGCTCCACCCGGGGCTTTGGCCAGGTCCCTACCGCTGGCTGGGCCTCACTTTCCCATTTGTAACACGAGTGTGTGTGAGTTGGTGCGGCTCCTGCTAAGGGAGTCCTGCGGGGCGGGGTGGGGGCAGGGCTGGATCTTAGGCGCTTTGGGCTAGAATTTTTCTGTGGAGGCCCAGCTGGACCAGCAAGTCTGTTTCCAGCCGGGAGGGGAGAGGAGATGTCAGGCGGGACACTGTCAGCGATGGGAGGTTACTGGGTGTGCTGTTGTCCTTGGGGTCCCTGCCACCCCCCCACCCCCCCGTCCATGCCAGGTGAAAGGAAATTGCACAGCTGGAGGGTGCTGGGTGGGCTGGCCCCCTGCAGCTGCTTACCTTTCCCTCTCCTGGATGCGGGATCAGAAATGGGTGTCCAGTTCTCAACTAGTCCTCCAGCAAAATCTGGGACTCTGCCCCCAAGGCAGGGGCCACCCTTCGGGGAATTGAGTTGCTGGACTTGGTGGGTGGGGGGGAGCTGCAGTCCCAGGTGGCAAGGGGGATTGCCGGGGGCAGCCTGGGGGCCCGCGGGGCATTGTCCCGGGAACAATGGGCTACAAGTTCGCCCCGCCCGCGAGGGGGCTCTCAGGAGGAAGCCCTTCCCTCCTGGCGGGTCAGTCCTTCTGAGAGAGTTCCTGGGAAGTCCACATAATTCCCATTGAATCTAAATATAGACCCCCAAGGAAGGTGATGCAGGTCTTGGGGTGGGGGTGAGACCCTGGGGTTCCTGGGCTCCCAGGGTGTTCTCCTCCAGAGCAGGGCGGGGGTGCAGCACTGGTTTCTCCCCTAGGTGTACTTTCCAGGCCCTTCTGGGGACTGATGGGGGAGGTGGGGGGAGGGGCCGTGACTAGTCTGAGACCCCAAAGGACCCATCAGAGCTGTTTGGGACAGGCTTCTCTGTGCCTGTCAGAGCTAAAAGCATCTCACCTCCCCTGTTAGTGACCCAGCCAGTCTTCTGCCTCTCTGCTGGCTTTGGCCAGTGGCACTGCCCAGGCCCTAGCAGGGATCCTGGCCTGGTCAGCCGAGGACGGTGCCTGCGAGCCCCGGTGGGCAGAGCTGCAGTTGCACCAGCCACTGGTGGGTTTGGCATCTGGGGTCTGGGGGTCTCAGTGGCCCCTCTGGGAAGCCTGGCTCACCAGAGTTTACCTGCCACCTCCTTTGGCCTCCCCAGGGCTTGCGTCCTTTCCCCGGCGGCCCTGGCAGCTGCACACTCTCACTCAGCAGCCTAGGGGCCTGGCCAGGTGGCCTGCTGTGCAGTTCCCACCTCTCGGGGTTTTCTCCATCCTGGGGCAGCTCAGGGAGGGCTGTCCAAACTGTAGAGTGCGGTGCCCCATCGCCCTTTGTTTCTCCAGAGAGTTTGGAACCGGCCCACGTGGGCTCTGAGCTGCATCACATCCTACATCCCTCAGTCGGGGTGGCCCCAGTGGCGGGGGCTGGGGTGTGTTGACCTGGCCGCTTTTGTTTTTGGTTTTAGAAGGGGTGGGGGTCTCTACAGGGCCATAGACACGTGAGGGCCCTAGGGGGCTCCCAGCAGGTCTCCTGGATTTGGGCGCAGGGGCAGGGGGCGCTGGCTCCTGAGGCCCACGTGGCTTTGGGACTGTTGAGTTGGTGTTTTTAGGATGCCGCCCAGGGGGCTGCTCTCATCGTCATTGTGGCGAGCCTAGCTGAGCTTCCTGGAGGATGGCACTTTACAGTTTCCAGGGACTTTGCCTGCTTTTTCTTGGGTGGCCCCCATCTCCCGTGTCACCCCTGGATCCACAGAGAAGGGAGGCTTGAGAGGACAGCCTGCAGCGCCACTGTGATCACCGCATCCCCTGCCCCTGGCACCCCAGCCCGGGCTTGTTCCGTCCCCTAGTGGCTGGCCTCTCGCCACTGTGGCCCGGGCAGCTCTATGGCAGCTCTTGGATTGGCTCCCCCTTGAACTCAGCTCCTTTTGCTCTCACTTCACCCGTGTTTGTCCCCAGGCCTCTCATGCAGACCCCCGCCTCTCCCAGCCCTCCTGGCCCTTCACCTGACAAAATCCCAACTTGGAAAGGAACCAGCATGCCATGGGGCTGGCACCTGCAGTGCTGACCTTGAGTGGATGGAGGCAGGCTATGCAGACTGGGCTCTCACTTTGACTTCTGAGCCCCAAAGGTCGTGGGCCTCTTGGGCTCCCAGCAGGTCCTGCCTCCATCGCTCCTGCCTTCCTCCCAGTTCCTTACTCTCTGTAGGCTGAGCATCTGCTCCAGCCTCGTCCCCTGAGCTCCCCTCCCAAGCCTGCCCTCCTTTTGCCCCTTCCATACTCTCAGGCACTGTGCTGAACCCTGGCTGGTCTCTGTCCTCAGAGAAGCTCAACAAAGGCAGAGGAATGTTTGTTGAGTGACTGAGTGACCATGGCCCTCACTTGTGGGCTGCTGTGGTGAGACTCTGGTTCTCTCCCACCCTCTAAGGACGGCTACCCACCAGAGGACTGTGCCATGCTGTGTGGAGGGGGCAAGGGGCCCCTGTTCAAGGAATGTTCCAATTGCTCCAGATGCATCACCTGGAGGTGGCAACCTCTCCAGAGACCCTGTGACATCCGATGTGTCAATACTGGCGCTGAATTGATTAACATGCCCTGCAGTGGGAAAATGATCAATTCTCATTTAGTTCTTGTGAGTCGTGTCCCCTGAGAGTTCTAGAGACCCTGAGCCGGCCCCTTTCCCCCCAGGACACTTGGTCCAGTTGGTCTGCAAGCTGTACGACAGGATACTTCTAGCATGCGAGCCTGGGGCCTGGTGCAGCTCAGGGGGCTCTGTGCATGGGGACAGGCCTCGGTCCTCAGCCTGAGAGCGCCACAGTGCTCCAGGCAGCCTGGCCAGGGACCCCACTACTTCCTGTGGACCACAGGGTGCTGCTGCCGGGTCTCCTGAGTGGCCTCCCTCCCGCCCTTTCCCTTGCCCTGTTGTGTGCCTGATGAGCCCCAGAGGCCACCCTCCAGGGTGGCGGTCCTGCCACTTGGCATCACTGCCACTTCCCCCAGGAAGCCCTCCTGGCTGTCTGGCTGGGTGCGGGCCTGCTCTGGTCTCCCTGACTTTGGAGGGGTGTCTGCCTGTCTCCCTGACTGGGCCCAGATCCTTGCAAGCCATGGGCTGGGCCTGCCCCGGTCCAGGCCACTCCCGTGCCGGGATGATGGCATCTGCCTCAGGCTTCCTGGCTGGGCATCCTGGCGTCCGTGTCCCTTTGGGAGCCCAGGTGCTGACAGGATTCAGAGCAGCCAGGAGGGAGAGAGCCGGTGCTCCCTGGGGCGGCCCCCCAGTCGGCAGGGGCTGGGGTGACTCAGCTGGGAGGGATCTGCTCCTGCCGTTGGGGTTCCCCCTGCTGGGAGGTTCCTAGGCCACCCTGGGGGGCTGAGCCTGGGCTTGGGGGCAGGGGGTGGGGGCCGGGTTAGGGACTCTCAGAGCTGGTTCTGCCTGCCCCTGGGTAAACCCATGGCAGGCAGCCTCCTGTCAGGGAGGGGGGCCCTGGGGCAGGGGACAGCGGTGCCTCCTTGGTGTGCTCACCCCATGCAGGGCCTCAGTTCCCCCAACTGTGACCAGGGCCCTTGAGCTGAGTCCTCTGCCTTGCCCTTGGGTTGACCAGCACCTTCCCTTCCAGTAGAAGCCCGTTTGCAGAGGCATGCCCTGCTTTGGGTTCCCTTCCAGCAGTTTCTGGGGGCCAGGGTGGTCCAGCTCCAGGGGAGGGCTCCCCCCAGCAGCTGGCTTAGCTCATCACTGGGCGGGCTGTGCTGCTGGGGGGAGGGAGGCTGGCTTGGCCGGGCGCCCGGGGCTGCCAGATTTCCTGCCCTGCAGGCCTGTGGGGTCCGGCCTGGGAGGGAGGGCCCTACATGGCTGGGAGTGCTCAGCCCTGACCCAGCGAGGGAGGAGGCCTGCTCGCACCCTGCCCCTTTCCGGGTGGAGCGTGTGGGGTCCCGGCCCTCGCTGGGTGCCTGGCTTGGGGGTGGAGGCTGCAGAGATTCTCCCCACCGTTCCTCCGCCCATCTTCCTGCCTGGTTTCCACACGGGGCCGGGAACACCCAGCTCCCAGGTCACAGCCAGCCCTGCCCCCATGGCCGTTGGACGCCCCTCCCTGCCTGCGCCCCCAGGAGGCCTCCCTGCTGTCCTGCCAGTCCCCAGGGCCTTGCTTCTGGAATGCTGTTCTCCCGAGGGTGAGGCCGGGAGGGCAGGATTGGGGTGGAGCTGCAGTCGGGCCCTGGGACAGCAGTGGGGGCCTGGGGTTGTCCTGAACATCCCTTGTCACAGAGCTGCAGGTTGCATCTCAGGCTCTGGGCTCTTGCACCACTTCTGACTCCCCAGGCTCGGTGTTCCCTCTGCTGCTGTCGGTGGGCCCCACCGTGGCTCTACTGGGGGGCTGTCGCACACCCCAGCCTGGTGCAGAGATCCCGCGGCCATTTTCCAGGCACCTGTGGGAGCCCCACACTGGCATCAGTCACCCTTGCAGCCTTGTGGGGAGGCGGCCCTCTTGCATGGGGGGACACAGAGGCCCACGGAGCCTGCCTGGGTCCCCTGCAGGCTGCCCCCCCACCCAGCTGAAGCTGCCCTCATTCTGGGCTTTAGTCCCCCAGGACTCCTGCGACGCTGGCATGTCGCTCTTTGTTGCCATGGCCACGGGTGGGGGGCAGGGGTGTCATTGAGGGGCGCAGGGCCTCAGTGAGCTAGTGTGTGCTCTCAGCTGCCCAGCTGGGCGGGTACCTGGCACCTGGCTGTGGGACGATGTGCCGGTCAGTACTGGGCAAGCAGGAGCGCCCCCACCCCCTAGAGGAGGATGGCGTGGGTCACCCAGGGGCCCTTAGGACTGCAGAGTGCCGGGCCCGGAATGTTGTCCAGCATCCTTGGCTGGCATGTGAGGAGTGCTCTGGCTTGGGGATCTCTGGGTCCGCCTGCTGGA
>PVIY010057392.1:0-12901 GCA_004026745.1 Myrmecophaga tridactyla
GCATAATCTATTTGTCATAATCACTGGATAAAGTAAAGGTTGGCATATGGCTACATGTGTCATTGTTGCCAGGTGAAAAACATTCTGTGGTTGCACTGACTACAGAGGGAAAAAATGGAATCATGCATGCAGATAGAGATATCATTTTACTCCTGGCCCAGAAACTGACCAGCATCTTGGGGGTCACTATGGATGAAAGACAAGCATCCACAAAGGCTAATTCCCAAGGAATAAGTGCATAGGGTTGTGAAGGTGAGGGTCCTTTCAGATGAAAGCAATCAGTCCTAGGTTCCCCATCATGGTGATGAGATATATCACCAAGAACACCAGGAATAGGGGGATTTGCCACTCTGGTTGATTTGTGAATCTTGTGAGAAGAAACTCTGTCAACAATGTTGCATTTTCCTTTTCCGTGTTCTCATTGGATGTCTTGTGAAATAAGATGGAATGAAGGTAAAAAGAACATTCTACAAGGATTTATAAGGTGAAATTGGGGAAAGGAAGTTGAAATGAAATCATCCTCTTATGAAAATGACCTTTTAATTTTATTTAATACTACTATAACTTGTGGAAACAATTTTTGGAAATTGAAGAAATGGAAATGAATGCAGTTATGTCAGCTGATACTGTGTAGGGATATATTTAGTAAAACAAAGATATTCTAAGTATATGTTATATATATGGACACTGGTGAATATGAGAAGGAATTCTATGTGGGTGTGTCATGGATGCAGAGTACAAGTAAAGATTTTTGAATGGCTTGGATTACAAAATGAGTTGGCTACCATGTGTAGGATCTTGAACTTTATCCCTCAGGCAAGGCCTGCATTGAAAACCTTTAAGCAGGGAGTGATATTCTAAGATATTTTGAAATTAATTATTTGGTAGTATAGAAAATAATCTGCAGTGAAGATAAACTGGAGTCAGGCATGCTAGTTAGGACACTTTTACTATTGTCTATTAGTTATCAAACTAGATTACACATCAAAACTTCTGGTGGGATCTTTTGGGCAAAATAGAAATTATGAGATAAAGTTGTAGAAATTGATTCAGTAGCAAAAAATGAGGTCCAGGAATGTGCATTTTAAAAAGTGCCTCCAAGGTGATCGAAATGTCTAGTTCATGTGTGATAAGATATTAGAAGTGAAAAGGAAGAGGAAGACACAAGATTCAAAAAATTCAGAACCTAGTATCACCATGACTCAGTGACATATTAGATGTGAAGGGGTTGCTCAGTGAAGGAGAGAGGAGTTACTTGTTGACTGGATAGATGGTCATCAAATATTGAAATTGAGAACTCAGATGTATTGGTAAATTATGTAGCAACAGGTCCTCTGAAGAACCAGGTGAGATGTATTAGCAATACAATTATAAAGAGGGTAGTGGATATATGTTATTTATTGGATGGCCAACATCTGATCTCCTTTCCCACTGCAGTCTTGGTAGGCATCAGAGGCTATTATTCACTCCCAAATCCAAAAAGACCAAGAAACTCATTTTTCCATCCCACTTGCCTCAAGAATCCCATTGATTCTCAAAGGGGAATCAAACCCATCCACCTAGGATTTGGAATACAGAGAGAGGGAGACAGAAGTACAGAAATAAAAACTAATTGTGTAGCAAAGGCAGCCAAGGCAGCTCTGACAGGACTCCAACAAATGCGTTATGCATCTGTGCTAGTGGCATTGACATGATGAGCTGTGGCACAAGAAATTCAGCAGCTGTGACTGCAACCCTTACTGAACTAGGATTGGGGCATGATTGTCTGTTGTATCTATCTTTCTTTTGTTTGTACAGATTTTCCCAGCTGATTCCTCCAACATCTTTAGCAATTCTATGTTCTAACCAATCTCTCTGCAATAAATTTATTTACTATGTAAGTCAATA
Organism: Myrmecophaga tridactyla; assembly: GCA_004026745.1. Taxonomy (NCBI): domain Eukaryota; kingdom Metazoa; phylum Chordata; class Mammalia; order Pilosa; family Myrmecophagidae; genus Myrmecophaga; species Myrmecophaga tridactyla. Next base: position 1,888 of record PVIY010057392.1, read on the forward strand.
AAACTAGTTTCTGTTGCTTGAAGCCAAGAATGCTTGCTAGAACAATTGAAAACCAATAATTATGCAAGCAGAGTGGTCAGAAAAGAATGAAGGAAACTGGGAAGCTTACTGTTGTGAACTAAGAGAAGATAGATATTAAAGAAGGACAAAGTGAAGTACAATGTCAAATGCAAAATATTTTGGTAGGATAAGGAGTGGGTAGAAATCACTGAGTGAGAAAATGAAAAGGTTATTAGAGGCTTTAGTTAAAGCAGTTTCCATTTCCATTTTGTGACAGAATTGAGGCCAGAGAAAAATGAGAAATGAATGCAAAACAAATGGAACAGTGAGAAGAATGATATATTATTCTACAAAATGTGGAAAATAGTTGGCATTTGTCTACAGCCTGTAGAGAAATAAAGAATTGTATTCCTATAGAACATCTCAGATAGAGTATAGAGAGTCTAGGGGGTCATAGAAGTAGAAAGAGAATTTTGGTAGGTGATTAAAAAAACAGGAAATATTCTAACACCGCATGGAAATTTTTTCCATATTCAAAATCTGTTGTTTTCTTTAGAGTGATTAGTAATGATTTTCTCTATAAATGCGGTGGGATTTTCTATAGAAAACTTTATTCCACACCAGATTGCTTGGCAAAATAAAACAGAGCAAAAGGCTGCATCTTGAATACAGGTTATATAAATAACCCAAACCAATGGTTCTAGTTCTTCAGTGGATTTTTATTTAAAATGACTCCCAAGTAACCCCGAATCAATACTTAATTGAAAATTCTCAGATTCAATTTGTGTTGTGGGCATTTAGTAAGTCATAAATATTAAATAAAGGACAGTTGAAGCAAACAATTTCTGCATATTTCCCCATCTAGATAGATGGATAGATAGACAGACAGAGAGATGGATAGATGGAGAGAGAGAGATAAAGGATAGAGAGATAGATTGATAGATGGAAATAGATATGAATTTGTTGTCAAAACTTTGTGAGGGAACAAAGGAGTCAATATTTGTGACTCAACTTAGAAAATGTTAAAACACAATGTCTAGTTTCACCAGAATCATCAGAAAGATTTCTTTATATATAGAGAATCATTATGACCTGAATCTTTAAATTGGTTTTTCATTGTTTTATGTTCTTGTTTAAAAAATTACATTTCAAGTCTCTACAGTTATTCCATGGTGCTAATAACTAGGTGATATATGGGAAAATAAAACTAATGTAAACTATGGACTATAGTTAACAGTAATATTTTAATATTCTTGCATCATTTGTAATAAAAGGCCAACACAAATGCAAAGTATCAATGGTAAGGGGGTATATGGAAACATTGTACTTTTTACATGGCTTTTCTGTAAACCTACAACATGTCTAATTAAAAAAATATGGCAATTATTAAAAAAACATTATGCTAAGTGAAAGAAACCAGACACAAAGTACTAAATATTGTATGATTCCATTTATATAAAATATTGTAAATATAAATAAATGTATTGAGGCAGAATAAGGTTAGTGGCTATGTAGCACTGGGGAAAAATAGAGGGATTAAGAGGTGACTGCTTAAGGTATACAGGTTTTTTTCTTTTTGGAGTAATGAAAATGTTCTAAAATTCATTGTGGTAATGGATGCACAACTTTGTGATTACATTAAACAGCATTGACTTTATTTTGGATGGATTGTATGGTATGTGATTTTTTTTAGCTCCTCTGGAGATTGCAAGGCTTTGATGCTTCTGGTCTGAAGATATTACATCTTTTGCCATTCATTACCATAGATAGGACCTCTCATAACCTGTAGGGTAGGGATGAAGAGCAAAAGAAACAAGTGGTAGAGCAAAAGGAGAATTGCTGGCTCCAGCACCATCTCACCAGCACTGTAACAATTCCTGCAGAGGGGATGTCCTCTCAGTAATAAGAGAAGGGTTAGGAGGTTGAAATAAAGTGTAATTTGGGTTGTTAAGCCAGACTTCTAACCTCAGATGAAAAGGACATGTATGGAATGTCTCCCGCTTTCCTCTCACACTAAGAACATGACTTGCCACCTATATTGGTGATACTTCAGTAAAGGGAGGTGGTCCCCTTCCTACCCCACTAATGGTATTGAACTCCAATTACTAGCTGTGGTCCTTTCAGAGTAAATAGCCATATATCCTAGGCTTAATATCTTTGGAGGAGGGCTTTTTATATGCTTTTATTTTCAATTAGTCAGATTTGTTGGACATTCCTGCATCTATATTCATGGAAAATTGGAGTGCAATTTTCTTTTCTTATGCTGTCTTTCTCTGACTTGGATATCAAGGTGATTCTGGCCTCGTGCAAAGTATAAGAAAGTGTTCTATCCTCTTGAATTCTTGGGAATTTTGAGAATTGGCATTATTTCTTTAAATATTTAATAGAATTCACCATTGGAATCATCTGGTCCTGCACTTTTCCTTGTTGGAAGTATTTTGATTATTGCTTCTATTTCTGTAATTTATATTGGTCTGTTGAGGTTCTCTATTTCTTAAGTCAGGATAGGTAATTTGTGTGTTTCTAGGAATTTTTCTGTTCCATCTAGATTGTCTAATTTGCTGGTGTCCAATTGTTCTTAGTATTACCTTGTAATCATTTTTATCTCTGTAAGACAATAGTGATATCATCATTTTACTGTATGATTTTATTTGTATATTATCTGCTTTTTCTTCATTACTCTACCTAAAGTTTGTACTTTTTATTAATATTTCAAGGAAACAACTTGCAGTTTAGTTAATTCTCTCCATTGTTTCTATTATCTATTTCATTTATTATTTGTATCAATTATATTATTATTGATTATATTATTATTAATTATTATTATTAATTATATCCTTCCTTCTGTTAACTTTGGGTTTGTTTGCTCTTTTGTTTTTCTGCTTCTGCAGGATGGGAACATAGGTTGCAGATTTGAGATCTTTTTTCTTTCTTGGTATAAATTTTCATAACTAGGAATTTCTCCCTGGTCACTTCCTTTGCAGTATATCATAAATTTAGGTATGTTGTGTTTTCATTTACATTGGTCTTTAGGTATTCTCTAATTTCCTTCTGATTTTTCATGTAATCTTTTGGTTGTTTAAGATTGTGCTTTTTAATCTCCACATATGTATAAATTTTTCTGTTTTCTTTCTGTCATTTATTTCTCATTTCATTATATTGTCATTGGAAAAAATTATTTTATATTTTTTGATATTTTAAAATTTATTGAAACCTCTCTTGTACCCTAACATATGAGCTATCTTACAGAATGTTTTACATGTACTTTGGAAGGATGTGTATTCTGTTTTTGTTGAGTGTTTTATATATATGTATGTTTTGATGTAATTGGTTTATTGTGTTGTTCAAGTCCCTTATATTCTTGTTAATCCTTTGTCTAGATAATTTATCCATTATTGCAAGTGGTGTATTGACATCCCAAATATTATTGTAGAATTGTTTATTTCTCGCTTCAATTTTGTCAATATTTGCTTTATATACTTTGGGGCACTGTTATGTGCATATAGGTTTAAAATTTTTATTTCTCTGCTGAATTGACCACTCTCTCAACATATAATATCCTTCTTTCCCTCTTATAAAATTTTGGAGCTAAATTCTCTATTTCTAATTTTAGTACCATCACTCTGGTCTCTTTCAGTTAATATAAGCATGGATTATTTCTTTTCATCATCTCATGTTCAATCTATTTGTGTCTTCCAAAATAAGATGGATGTCTTTTAAACAGCATAAAGTTAGATTATGCTTTTGATCCATTCCACCAATTTCTGCTTATTAAATTGCATTTTGTCTTTAGTGATGAGGCAAGAGTTATTTCTGCCATTATGCTAATTGTTTTTTTTTTGCGTTTTATACATTTTGTGACCCTATCTCCTCCATTATTACTACCCTTTTTGTTTAGATGATCTTTGGTAATGAATAATTTTGAATCTCACGTCAAAATAAGTAAGCTTTTATGTAAATGTTTCAATAATATCTTTGTTTTCCATGGGGACTATATTTAACATCCTAATAAATATACTTAATTTTAATTTTTATTGTTAAAACTTAGCTTTATGTTTTGTGATTGTCTTATTATGGACAAGTGTGATAAATAGGAGAGACAAAGGAGACGGTTAAGAGAAAAGTTTATTATACACAAATGTTCCAATTATAGAATGACTGCATAAACACAGACCTTATGATGGACCTCACAGACAGAGGGTGAGGCTCAACCAAGTGTGTAGGGAGTCAAAGAGGGGCGATGGAATTGGACATTATGATTTTTATAACAGTATAAGGCTGTTGCTTTAGCAGGTGGACAGTCAACTGTGTGATTAGAGAATATTTATTTGAATTTGGTAATTCTTCCAACATGGACAGGGCTCCAGGCTAGCATAAAGATAAATCTTGGGGCTCATTATCTAGTAGCGATAGCTTGGAGATTTACTTTCAAGAAAGGATATTAGCAGGCCTTGGGTGTATGGACAGGGACCCAGAATGGGTGAGGCATCATTGATTAAGTGTGGGTTCTTTGTTTTATTTCTCTTATTACAATTTATCCTGTGATGCCTCATCAACATGAGCGTGGATTGGTATATATAATATTGGTTGGTATACATAGTTTAAACAAATTGCTATTTCAGGAGTATAGTATTCAACAGACTCATATGGACATGACCAATCCTGAAATTGTTGCTAGTGCTATCTTCAGTAACCATGAATATAGACAGGAGGAGGAGATAGTCAAGTGGAAAAAGTTCAGAGTTGGTGAGGATATATCTAATGACAGTTCTAGGGATTGAGGTGCTGTCATCTTTCACAAGGCACTTTTAGGATGGAGGATTGCAATCTGCAATGCACTCATCTTCAGTGAGGAACTCATGGGGCTGGTGTTGTTTTCTGAGTTATTGGGGTCAGTCAGCTAGGGGATAATCTTCTCAAGTGGCTTATCTTTTGGGGTATATTGGTACCACATGGTGTTGGAAGGATGGGTGGTGTTGGATCGCCACATCAGAAGTTCTCTAATAAAACCCTGCAGCTACTGGAATCACAGATTTTTGTGGGAGGGGCTGGACCATATGGAGCTCATTGTGCAGAACTCTGGGAAGTCTGTCTGTGTCTTGTGGGACTAATAAATCCAGAATAGATATATGCTTTGTGTACATTTGAATGCAAAATTAATGGGATGCCCAATGTGCAATGGTGGTGTGATTCCAGAAGAGTGTTGCATCATACTCTAGGCTGTGCACTAAAACAGGGTTCTAAGCAATGTGATAGATAAGAAATGCTTACTTATGGGTAGGCATTTAGTCCATCACCAGAAATGCTGTCAGGCAAGATTTGTATAGTGGTATATTTTAATGCACATTTATCTAATAAGGTGTGCCATTTCATCCATTTTGAATATAACTTGTTTACTTTTCATAAGCTATCTATTCTCTGTGATGTACTATCTATTCTCTGTGACAAATAGTGTATTATGTCTTCTGATGCCCTTACTGGCTCCTTACACCCCTTCTCCAGTGAATAGTGGAGTTTGGCTGTTTTCCAGAGAGCCAAGTAAACTCTACATACATATTAGGGTGCCTCTATCCATGCAAATCTATTAGGAAGAATTCAGAAAGACTGAATTAGGAAATTTGTCTCAAGCTCACCCTCCTGGAATTTGTCCTGAAGGCTAAAGTCCAGCTTTAGAGTCTTCAGGTTACTTGTATTTATTGTTATGTGGTGAAGTCCTCTCCTTTCTTTTCTGGGTTCCAGTTGCATACAGCTTGTGACTCCTTCATGTGATTTTTATCTGTATATATGTGAATTTCTTCTGCTTATGATGGAATCCATTTACTAGATTAAGGCTCAACCTTATTCATTTGGGCTATAACTTAACTAAAAGAAACATCTTTAAGAGATCCTGTATGCAATGTGTTCACACCCACAGGAATGTGGCTCAAGACAAAGAATGAGTCTAATTTGTGGCACATAATTCAATCCACTATACCTTTATTCCTCAAACCCTTGGTTAATTGTGATTCCCATTCTTGAAGATTGGTGGCACAAGAACTCATGTTGCAAGATCATGGGCAGAAGTGTCTAACACCCATATCTGCTTAAGACCTCTGAAGAGGTTACCAAACTATTAAAGAAATGCAAGACATCCTCCCGGTGAACATGGTCTCTCTAAGTGTAGGATCTATCAGCATTCCAAAGAACTCCTGCCTCAATCTGAAGTGGGGATCTAGCCACTATAGCTCTTCTGTATGCTCAATCTGACCCCTCAATGGTTGGTAATGACATCCTGGAAGGAGAAGTGGCCATCTATGAAGAGTACCATTTCCTAAGTTCTTCTCCAGTGTTTCCCTTATCCTCCAGACTGTTAAGACTATTATTGAAAGGAAGACGAGCAGTTGAGAGGCTGAAGCTGGGTGCCACAGTGCATTGTGCCCAGCACTTTAAATGTTTCAAACTCTCACTCCAGAGGTTCCTCTGTTTTTGCAAACAGCACTTTAAATGCCCTCTGACTTTAAATGTTTCAAACTCTCACTCTGGAGGTTCCTCTGTTTTTGTCCACTTTCCCCAATTATCTTACTGACTTGCTCAACCTTACTGGAATGACATACCATCTTCTGGAGGGGTACAGATGGATTAGAGCTCTTGGCATACCATGAGGAGAGTTCCCATTCTATTTTCCAAATATCGGTTTATCAGGCCAAGCCACCCTACCTGAGTCAACTAATTCCAACATTTGTCCTACCTCCCAATCCAGTGATGGCACTCCTATTCATGCCAATTTTTCAGATAAATGGATAATTTAGCAAGATATTATCACATTTCCATTTAAATATTCACTAAAAATATGCATGTATTTTCATAGTTTCTCTTTAAAGGAATCAGAAGAATATCTTGTTTAAAATGTGGGCTTTGCACAGGTATATATTTTTTCTTTCTTCTAATATCACACTGAAATTGCACAAATAATGTACAGAAAGGAATAAATTTGTAACATACATGAGGATGAGGTCACATCAATGGATTCGAGATTTTGGCGGTTTTCTAAAAGGCAAAACAATGGGATTGTACTGAAAGACAACAACAACAAAATGAACATATGCATCTATATTCAGATCTATCTATCATCATCATCTATCTATACCATGTACATATTTAAATTGCTAACGATTCTAATCCGTTAAAAGTTGTTGAAGAAGGACATTATTTAATCAGAGTTGTCTTTAGAAAGCATAATCTGGCAGCAGTCTTTGGGAAGTAAGATGGTGATAAATTGAATGTGAATGACAATAAATCAGTTTTGCAAAACAAAGAGATGGGTAGTTTGATGGTTGGGACATCAGTTGTATTAGTAGGCTGTTTGTGGGATTTTTGTGTTCAAAGTGGAAAAGAAGGGGGCTGACCTGTAGATGAATGATGAATTATACTTAAAGAAAATGGAGTGTGGGTAAAGCTAAGTTTCAAGAACTTTTCAGGCACATAATTTCCAAGCTCTTGACCATTTCACATCTTCATCAACTGGGCACTTGGGCATCATATCATCTTAACACTGCTTATATTTTGGTAATACGCAACCAAACTCCCTGGTTTGCAATCACACATTACAATATTTAAATGTTTTGATTTTTATGTCTAGCTTTCCTTAGTTCTGAGAAATTGCTACATGCCACCTCTCTTATTTTATCTACCCCATAAAAAAACAACTTAATTCTAATTCTTCTATCCAATCTAATAGCCTTTTGAATTGTGGAAGCTTTTCAGATGGCCAAATAACATACAGATATAACAGGAAGGGGCTTTAAAAGGTATATTTACAATGAAAGGCAATTCACTTCCTCTTTCTCATATATGCATGTTGAGCCTAGCCTTAACTGTCTTAACTTGTTTAGCAATTTTTCTCAATGGTTTCCCATTTCTGCTTATTTTTCTGTGTGGTATATGAAATGAATCCTTACAAGAAGCGACAGTCAACCTTTCACAATAAATGAGAATGAAAGACTTTTTGATGGATAACAGAATTTCTGGGATTGACTTACACAAGCCTGCCCCCACTTCAGAGATAGAATGATATTGAGTCTCTAGGATATACAGAGTTTTAGAAATCAGAGTTACCCTACTTAAATCCTATTCAGAGAAACTACACTATCTAAGCACATATTACATTCATTAAGCAATATTGAAGAACATATAAGCATTTAAAATCTTAACATTTGGTTTCTGCATTAAATGACGTGTCTGAGATGATTAAATTTCATTGCAAGTTTTTCAATATTATACATAAAATATGTTAAGGAGCATATAAAGTTCTAACAGCTGAAGTCATTAGCCTCTGGAAGATGGTGTATAATCAATTCAATATGATGCTGCATTCAGTTTGCTAGTATTAATTTGAAGATTTTTGCATCAATATTCATATGGGAAATTGGTCTGTAGTTTCCTTTACTTGTGATGTCTTTATGTGGCTTTGTTATTCAGTAATGTTACCCATTGAATGTGTTAGGAAGAGTTCCCTGGTTAAAATGAATAGCCAAGTTAAGAATTTTAAAGAAATACAAGTTTAATTACAATTAAAGAAGACTTTTATACACTAACAAAATCATGACCATATCTAACTGAAGAATTATTAGTAGGAGAGCTTCACATTAGAATTTCCCTTTTAGTATTTTAGCCAGCGAATCTATGACTTTCTTATTTCTCAGACTTTAGATTATTGGATTTAATAAGGGAATTATAACTGTATAAAACAGAGAATCCATCATATCTTGATCATCTGCCTGAGAAGACCTGGGGTGCACATACATGAAGAGAAGAGGGCCATAGTATAAAGAGACAGATAAAAGATGGGCTCCACAGGTAGAAAAGGCTTTCCTTATACCTTTTACAGACTTATTTTTTAAGACCATAAAGAGAATGGATGCATAAGAGAAAAGAACTGTCATAATGGTGAATACTTGAATTGAACCAGAGAAAATAAAAATCATCAGAAAGTTAATAGAGGTATCACTACAGGAAATCTTAAGTAGTGGTATGATGTCACAGTAGAAGTGATGTACAATGTTGTACTTACAGAAGGTTAATCTTAATAAAAATCCTCCATGAATTGAGGCATGAAGAAGGCCAGCTGCAAATGACCAGACAGACAGCTGACTGCATAATCTATTGGTCATAATCACTGGGTAAAGTAAAGGTTTGCATATGGCTACATATCGATCATATGCCTTTGTTGCCAGAAGGAAGCATTCTGTGGTTGCACTGACTACAAAGGAAAAAAATTGCATGATGCATGCAGATAAAGTTATCATTTTACTCTTGGCCCAGAAACAACTGATCAGCATCTTAGGGGTCACTGTGGATGAAAGCCATGCATCCACAAAGGCTAAATGCCCAAGGAATAAATACATAGGGGTATGAAGCTGAGGATCCTTCCAGATGAGAACAATCAGTTCTAGGTTCCCCATCATGGTGATGAGATATATCACCAAGAACACCAGGAATAGGGGGATTTGCCATTCTGGTTGATCTGCAAATCCTGTGAGAACAAACTCTGTCCACAATGTTGCATTTTCCTTTTCCATGTCCTTATAGATATTTTCTGAAATTAAATAGAATACATGTAAGAATATTCACTAAAGACTTATAAGATGAAAAAGGGGTAGGGGAGCAGAAATAAAACTATTCTCATCAGAAAGATTATTGAATTTTATTTTGCACTACTATAATTGGTGGAAAGTATTTTGGGAGATTGAAGAACTGGAAATGAATGCAATAATATCAGCTAAAAATGTACAAGAATTAACATGTTTGGACAAATCAAAAGGCTTTCCAAATATATACTAAGCATATAGCTACACTGATGAGTGTGAGAAGGAAATTTTATGTGAGTGTGACATGGACGCTGGGTCAAGAATTGAATGTCATGTGAAGGATGTTGAACTTTATCCCTCAAGCCATAGGTTTGCACCGAATATTTGTTAGAGAGTGGCATTGTGAGTTTTTTAATTAATTATTTTGTAAAGTAAATGATAGGCTACATGAGGGTAAATTGGAGTCAGATAGGCTAGGTGGGAAGCTGTTACCATTTTCTTCTAGTTCTCAAAGCAGATTATAAATCAGAATTGACTTGTGGATATTTTTGGGTTAAATAAAGAGTGAGATATTTTGCAGAAATTGAGTCATTAAATGAAAAATGATGTCCAAGAATATTCTTTTAAAGGAATGCCTCAAAGTGATTTAAATTTATATGAAGTGTCTAGTCCAGTTGTGATATGGCATTGGGAGTAATAAGGAAGATGAAGAGACAAATTCAAAAGAATTCAGAATGAAATGTCACTAGGAATCTTTGTGTTATTATATGTGAAAGAGTTGGTCAGTGAAGGGAAGAAGAGTCATTTGGATGCCTGGGTAGATGGTCATCAAAAATTGAAAATTGAAATAAATTTAGATGTATTGGTAAATTTCTGCAGCAAATTGTTCACTGAACATCCAAGTGAGATGAATTAGTAATACAGATCTAAAAGAGTAGAATAGAAATAATGCCTTGAAGGCAGTGGGGTTGTTGAAATAATGGTTAAGGATCCATGGGAAGTGTATAGAAAGAAAAGGGCAAGGAAAGAATTTTGATGAGTGGCATTAAGGGTAGTAATGGATATATATATTATTTATTGGATGGCCAACATCTGATTCCTTTTAATACTTCATGTGTGCTAGGGATCATAGGCTACCATGCATGCTAAAAATCAAAAGGCTTAGAAATTCACTTTCCCATCCCACTTTCCACTAGAGTGAAGAAACTTCACTTAGGTTTAACCTATTTACTCCACACACCCTGGAACTGGAATACAGAGTAAAGGAGACAAATGTACAGGGACAAAAGCAAATTGGGGTAGCAAAGAAGCACAGGCAGCATTATAAACATGCCAGCAAATACATCCTGAATCCATGCCAGTGAATTTGGCAATATGAGTGTGGCACCTGAAGCTAAATGGTTGTAGCTGTAGCCCTCACAAAGTTAGTGTTAGTGCATGCTTTTGAC
>PVIY010057393.1:0-12907 GCA_004026745.1 Myrmecophaga tridactyla
AAGATAAGTATCAAGTCACTGGCCCTGTTCTTTATTCCTTTTATTTCTTCCCAAGTCTCAAAAATAGGCCTTTTTGTCTCTTTCTACCCTGCCCTTCAAAAATAGCCTACATGGGCGGCTGCCGTGGCTCAGCAGGCAGAGCTCCGACCTGCCGTGCTGGAGGTCTGGAGTTCGATCCCTGGTGCCTCCTGCCCATATGCAGATTTAAAAAAAAAAAAAAAAAAAATAGCCTACATTCCAAATTCTTTGTTTCAAAGTATATAGGACCTTTGACTATAGTAATACCTTCCTATTCAAAGGTCTGAATGATTATATTCAAATATACAGACTGATTTCCTTCTAATATCTAGTTATAATCAACATGGAGTAGCTAAGAATTAAGAATTTTGAAGGTGAGTGCTGGAATTTTGAGTGAGACTGTGCTGAGTCTATAAATCAATTTGAGTAGAACTAACATCAACGATATTGAGTCTTCCAATCCATGAAAGGTGGGAAGTCTTTCCAATTGTTTAGATCTTTGATTTCTTTTAGCAATGTTTTGTAGCTTTAAGTATATAGGTCCTTTACACCCTTAAATTTATTGCTAGATATTTGATTCTTTTAGTTGCTATTGTAAATGGAATTTTTTTCTTGATTCCCCCTCAGATTGCTCATTACTAGTGTATAGAAACACTACTGATTTTTGTGTGTTTTCTGCCACTTTGCTGAACTTATTAGCTCTAGTAGCTTTGTTGTAGGTTTGGGGGGCTTTCTAAATATAGGATCATGTCATCTGCAAATTGTGAAAGATTTACTTCCTTTCTGATTTGGATGCCTTTTATTAATTTTTTCTTGCCTAATGGCTCTAACTAGAACTTCTAGCATAATGGTGAGTAACAGTGGTGATAGCAGGCATCCTTGTCTTGTGCCAAATCCTAGAGAGAAAGCTTTGTCTTTCACCATTGAGTACAATGAGTACTGTGGGTTTTTCAAATATGCTTTTATCATGTTATGTAAGTTCCCTCCCATCTGTATCTTTTGAAATATCTTCAGCAGAAAAGGATGCTCTTTGTGTCAATTAACATGATCATGTGGTTTTTCCCCTTTGATCTGTTAAAGTGGTGTACTAATTGATTTTCTTGTATAAAACCACTCTTGCATACCTGGGATAAAAGCCATTTGATCATTATGTATAATTCTTTTAATGTGCTATTGGATTCAATTTGTTAGTATTTTGTTGAAGATTTCTGCATTTATGGTCATTAGAGAGATTGGTTTGTAATTTTCTTTTCCTGTGGTATCTTTGGTTGGCCTTGGTTTTAGGGTGATGTTGGCTTTATGGAATATGAGTTGTGTTCCATCCTCTTCAATTTTCTGGAAGAATCTGAGCAGGAATGATATTAATTCTTCTTGGAACAATCAGTAGAATTCACCTGTGAAGCCAATCTGGTCCTGGGCTATTCTTTGTTGGAAGGTTTTATATGACTGACTGACTCTTGTGACTGATTTGCTGAGGTCTTCTATTTCTTCTCGAGTCACTGGAGGTTGAGTATTTCTAGGAAATTGTTCATTTCATCGAAGTTGTCTAATTTGTTGGCATACAGTTGTTCATGGTATCCTCTTATGATCTTTTTTATTTCTATGGGGTCGGTGGTAATGCCCCCATCTCATTTCTGATTTTATTTGCATTTTCCCTCTTTTTTTGTCAGTCTAGATAAGGGTTTCTCAATTTTACTGAATTTCTCAAAGAACCAATTTTTAGTTTCTTTTTTATCTATTATGTTTTTTTTTTTTTTTGCTTTCAATTTAATTTATTTCTGCTCTAATCCTTATTTCTTGCCTTCTGCTTCCCTTGGGATTAGTCTGCTGTATTTCTAATTCCTCCAGGTGTGCAGTTAGGTCTTTGATTTTACCTCCTTCTTCTTTTCTAATGTAGGTGTTTAGGGCTACAAATTTCCCACTCCAGCACTGCCTCTGGTGCATCCTGTAAGTTTTTATATGTTGTGTTCTCATCTTATTTACTGATTTCTCTTGCAATTTCCTCATTGACCCACTAACTAACAATGTGTTGTTTAACTTCCACATATTTGTGAATTTTCCAGTTCTCCTTCTGTTATTGATTCCCAGCTTCACTCCATTATGATCAGATAAAGGTACTTTGTCTAATTTCAATCTTTTTTCTTAAATGTTTTTATTGTATAACATATATACTAAGCAAAGAAAGAAAAAAGCAATAGTTTTTAAAGTGCTCTTTAACAAGTAGGCACAGGACAGATCCCAGAGTCTGCCATGGGCTACCATACCATCATCTTAGATTTTTCCTTCTAGCTGCTCCAGAACATTGAAGGCTAGAAGGAATAAATATTTTTTTACCATCATAATCAACTTCTTTTTTCTTGTGAAAAATAACATATATACAAAAAAAACAATAAATTTTAAAGCACAGCACAACAATTAGTTGTAGAACAGATTTCAGAATTTGGTATGGGTTACAGTTCTACAATTTTAAGTTTTTACTTCTAGCTGCTCAAAGATACTGGAGACTAAAAGAAATATCAATATAATGATTCAGAAATCATATTCATTTGTTAAACCCTACCTTCTCTGTATAACTCCACCATCACCTTTGATCTTTCTATTCCACTCTTTAGGGGTATGTGGGCTATACCCACCCTAACTTTTTCATGTTAGAAGGGGCTGTCACTAATATGGGGTAGGAAGATGGATCTAGCTGATGTTCTGGAGAGGCTGGGCCCGCTAGGTTTCAGGACTACTTATCTTGTCCAGGGACCCATCTGGAGGTTGGAGGTTTCTGGAAAGTTATTCTAGTGCATGGAACCTTTGTAGAATCTTATACATTGCCCTAGGTGTTCTTTAGGAGTGGCTGGAATGGTTTTGGTTGGGGTTTGGCAAGTTATGATAGATAGCAGTGTCTAAGCTAGTGAAGAGTGACCTCCAGTGCAGCCTCTCGATGCTATATGAACTCTCTAAACCACTGATATCTTATTTGTTACACTTCTTTTCCCCCTTGTGGTCAAGATGGCATTGTTGATACCACAGTGTCAGGGCCAGACTCATCCCTGGGAGTCATCTCCCACACCACCAGGGAGACTTTCACCCCTGGATGTCATGTCCCACAGAGTAGGGAGGGCAATGATTTCACTTGCAGAGCTGGGCTTAGAGAGAGTAAGGCCACATCTGAGCAACAGAAGATGTCCTCCAGAAGTAACTCTAAGCTTCTCCACTACCTACATAAGCTTCACAAAAGTGAGTCTCAAGATCAAGGGCTTGACATATTGATTTGGGTGTCCCTAAAGTTTGACACAGTATCAGGGGTTTCCCTGGTGGTAAAGTTTAATAGTTTCATATTTTTTTCTCTCCCATCCCTCAAGGGACTTTGCCAATACTTTTTGATTACCTGCTTAGGTACATAAATATTTTTTATTGTTATTTCTTCCTGGTGGATTGTCCCTTTTATTAATATATAATGTCCTTCTTTGCCTCTTAAAAGTTTTATATTTAAAGTCTATTTTGACCAATATCAGTATAGCTACCCCAGCTCTTTTTGGGGGACTGTTTGCATGGAATACCTTTCTACGCATTTAACCTATTTGTATCCTTGGGTCTAAAGTTAGTCTCTTGTAGGCAGCATATAGATGAATTATATATTTTTAATCCATTCTCCCAATGTGTCTTATGATTGGGGAGTTTTATCCAATCATATTCAATGTTATTACTGTAAAGGCAGTACTTAGTTCAACCATTTTTTTGTTTTTTATATGTCATATGTTATTTTCACTTTTTTTTTTTATGTTTTTAGTTACCCTTACTAATAATGTTCATTTCTATACTCTCTTCCAAGCCCCTCTCTCCTGTCTTTTCCTTTCCACCTGTAGAACATCTTTTACTATTTCTTGTAGGATAGGCCTCTTGATGAACTGTCTCAGTTCATCAAAGTGAAGGAGCGTTTTGCCAGATAAAGAGTTCTCGCCTGGCAGTTTTTCTCTTTCAATACCTTAAAGATATCATACGAATGCCTTCTCACCTCCATGGTTTCTGATGAGAAATTGGGACTTAGTCATACTGAGTGTCTCTTGAATGACGAACTGCTTTTCTCTTGCTTCTTTCAGAATTCTGTCTTCAGCATTAGACATTCTGATTGGTATGTGTCTCTGAAGTATATCTATTAGGATTTATTCTGTCTGGAGTATGCTGCACTTCTTGGACATGTTAATTTATGTCTTTCATAAGAGTTGGGAAACCAGGGGTCATTATATCTTCAAACATTTTTCTCTGCCCCTTTTTCTTGCTCTTCTCCTTCTGGGACACCCATGACGCACATATTTGTGCACTTTATGCTGTCATTCAATTCCCTGAGATCCTGCTCAATTTTTTCCGTTCTTTTGTCTATAAAATTTCGGATGTCCTATCCTTTAATTCATTGATCCTTTCTTTTGCCTCCTTAAATCTGCTGTTTTATATACCTCTAGTTGTATTTTTAATCTCTTGAGTTGTGCCTTTCATTCCCATTAATTTTTTTTATATGCTTTCAAATTCTTATTTATGCTTTCCCAGTGTTTTCTTATATCTTTTATCTCTCTAACCATAAAAATTTTCCTTCATCTCCTTGAATTGATTTAGATTTGTCTGAATGACTTGGCCATATCTTTCTGTTTCTTAGCACAGCTTGTAATTTTTTGATGGTGTCTAGGCAACTGATTTTCTTGATGAGTTTACTCTAGAGGTCAGTTTCTCTCTCTTGCCTAAGGTTTTCTTGTTTATTGGCTTTGGGCTAAAGCCCTTTTTATAGTTAATTCAACCTACTTTAGACCTTCAGAATAGCTTGTATTTAACTGATCAGATTTTTACAGCTCTTACTCATCTGATTCTTGCCCTGTATATACAGTAAAATTCCTGAGATTTCACTATTTGTGCAATTGTTTTATCCCCTGGAGAAAGCTTCCTTTCCTCTGTTCTTCTTCCAGGAATGTTGGTCTGTTCTGTTTGTTTTTTATTTGCCTCTCTATATTTTTAACACTCTTTTCATTATCTCTAGCTCCTTTTACCTAGAAGGCTAATTCTGGGAGGAAGGTTCCCCCAAAAAGGGCTTTCCCCAGTCAGTTTTTCTCAGTCAAAACAGGTCCAGGGACCTACCAAGGGAATGTAGACTGGTTTCCAAAGCACCCTGGGAGAATACCAATCTTCTGATGGCTCCTCAAATCTAGGCTTTCCTGGCCTGCCCAGCAGATGACACATTTTGGCTAATTGTTCCTTGCAATGTGGTAGTATGTGTTTAAATCTCAACTGACGCTACCCTTGATGGGGTTATGGTTGAGACAGAGGCTGCCAGCCACTTTTGGCCAGGGTGGACTGAAACTGTTGCTGAGATCCTAAATCCTATGATCCAAATTCTCTAACCAAAAGTTACAAACTTTACTGGGCCATGCCCCACCCCCCTTCTCTTGGGGAAGAACCACCCTTCAGCAACTGTCTCTCGAATTCAGACCCACTTCCTCCTCTGCTGGGGACAGGGTCAAAACAGAGGCTGCCTACTGTTCTCTGTCCTGGGTGGGCTGAAACTGTAGCTGTCCTTGGAGGTGGAACCCAGCCTGGTGGTGGGTATCCACTGGTCCACTGGTCTCAGCTCTATTTTCTTATGCCTCTGGCCAATGGGAACTCATTATTTGCATGGGTAATTTAACTACAAAGCACTTTCAGAAGCTATAAATTGTGAAAGAATCCAAACTTTTACCACTGAACAGAATCCCAATATCTAAAATAATCTGTTTAGTACCAGCAGTATAAACTACAGATTCAGTACTCTTTTTCTGTTGTTATAAAATTATTAGCAGTAAGCAAATTAAAAGATTTTTCCTCCTATTCTCTCTCCTTTATACTGTAATTTCCTAAGAGTAAGAACGGTATCGTCTTGTTTATCTCCAACATGTTTTGTTACTCAATAAATATAACACATAAGAAACAAAGTTAAAAATCAGGGTGCCCACCCACAGATGCCTACCTCTTGCAGTGTCAGCAAAGTATTAAGAATAGCTGGTAGTGTAGTCTGAACAACTCCAAATCTATCTTCTGTAAATGATGCTGCTACTAAGTGAGACAGACCTCAAGGAGAAAAGAGAAAAACACAAACAAGTCAAAAATATATAAAAATTTATTTGCAAAACATCTATTTAACAAAGGATAATTACGACTATGTAAAGAACTGCTACAAATAAAAGAGGGGGGTGCACTATATAGAAAAATGGGCAAAAGATCTGAATAGGTACTAAAAATGGTGCTCAATAGTTTTAATCATGAATAAACAGATGACAACGTCTCTGCTTTATATTCTAGCAGGAAAAATATTTGAAAAAAATGCTAATATTGTGTTGGGTGCTGCTAAGTGCTAGGAAGAAAAATACAGCATGGTAAAGGAGTAAAGTGATGGGTGGTGAGGAGGATACTTTTCATAGGGTGGCCAGGAAAGGCTTCTGAGGAAGTTATCATTTAAACACTGAGAAGGTAGTGTCTGTAAGAGGAAATGAAATGTTTCTTTAACAACTAAGTTTTCATCTATAACATAAGTTGTCAGTTAAAAAACAATCTATCCATAGTCTTTTTTGAAATAGAGAAGATATGGAAGAATCATATACTCAATTTCTCTGCTTATTTATATGCGTGAGAAATTTTTGCCCAAATTAAATAGTAAAGAAAAATGTTTTGTATAAAACAAAGATAGAAAAAGAAAAATGAAAAAGAAAAAAAAAAAAAGTACCTGAAAATTCAAAGATTGAGATCAAAGTCCAGAATTGACCTTTCATGGGTAATACTTCAATATGTAACTAATAATTAAAACAACTAAAATTAAAATATTTAACTAATAAATTTAAAATAATTTAACTAAAATTATAGTTCACTTAGATCACTTACCTTCTAATGCCCAAATGTGCATTTGGGCATCTGAAAAAACAGCCTGAATGGATGCCTCTGGGTGCTACAAATAAGACAAAAACATTTAAGTAAGTTTTCCTAAGCAAAAATAATATCATTTTGTTTAATCAACTATGTAGACTATAAAAAAAAATTCAACTGCCGCTAAATAATTAAAATCTGAAATAAATTCCTATACAATATACTTAGTATAGAGATCATGTAAGACAACGGTTATAAAAGCTCTTTTTTTTTAAAACAAAGAACCTCCCTTTAAACTGTCGACTCTCAACCCCACTCCAAAGAAAAAGCACCTCAACCTTCTTTAATAGATCAAGGTTGAATAGCACAGAACACGAACAGGTACATTATGTTCATCCATACAACAGAATATTATGTAGCCATGAAAAAGGAAAAAAGTACTGATACATGCTACAGCATGGATGAACTTTGATGCTAAATGAAAGAAGCCAGTCATAAAAGACCATATATTATATGATTCCATTTATATGAAAGTCCAGAATAAGGAAATCTAGAAATAGAAAGTAGTTCAGTGGTTGCATGGGATGGAGACTGGGGGGGGACAGCAGTTGACAGGGGGGCGGGGGTGGGTCAGTAAGAACAGGGTAATGGGAGGATGAAAGCCAAAGGATATGGGGTTTCTTCTTGAGATGATAAATATGTTCTCAAATTAACTATGCTGATGGGTGCACACATCTGTGACTATACTAAAACCCATAGAATAGTACGCTTGATATGGGTGAATTGTATGGAACGTGAATTATAATTCATTAAAGCTGTTCAAAAAGAAAGAATTGACCCATTCAAACAAATGCTGGCTTTGGTATATGTCCAATGAAGTTTACTGACTACAACAGTATGTTACATTTCACAACATCAAATAGCATTGTCTTGAACTCCTTATCGTATAACACATCCACTTGAAAAGTTACAATCAAAAGTAGCTGTTCATTTCCAAGGAAAAAGGAAATTCTGAAATCTTGTACAGGGTCTGCTCTGCTATTTACTGGCCATGTGCCCTTAGGCTAGCCACTTGACCCTTCTGAGCCTCAGTTTCCTCATCTGTAAAATGAGGACAAAAAGACATATCTCACAGGATTGTTGTTAGAATTAAATGAAGTGTAGCATATATAAGACACTCAAGGGTGAGTTCTCTTCCCATCCTTCTGAAACAAAGCACTGAAGTAAAACTTAGACAATCTCTCTTTCACCTTATAAAGGAATCATCGTTTTCCCAAAGTTCCAATGGATAGCCCAAAGGAGATTACTTTTTTTGGTAAAGATAATTGCTATTTGTGTGGATCTTCCCTTCCACCATGGTGGAGATTATTTTTTTTGGTAAAGATAATTGCTAGTTGTGTGGATCTTCCCTTCCACCACGGTGACAAATGTTTCAAGAACTGGAAACGATTCTTTGCTATGTGTGTCTATATTCTAAACATACAACTCCCGTTTCCCCAGCACTATATTTCTATCAGATCTTTTTTCCCATCAAAGCATGACTCCTAAAGGGTAAAGATGAATAATATAGGGACTTTCAGGAAGATGGCTGAATAGAATAGCTCAAGATTAGCCCTGCTCCACAGAAAGGCTAGAGAAGGGATAGGAGGGAGACTGAGGCAGTGATTCGGGAGTGTGGCTGAACTGGCAGAGCCTTCTGCACGACATAGGGCAACCCTGGTTGCAGAGGCCGAGGAATTGAGAGGCAGAAAGCTGGAGCCTGGCACGGAGGCACAGAGTCCGCGGGAGTGCACGGACAGGAGTAAGCCAAGCTGCATTCCTTCAGTGTGCTACCCTGATCAGCGCAGCCCCATGACTGGCGACTCATCCCACACCCCACACACCCAAACCCTGACACCTGCTCCCATTCTCCATGCTCCAGGCACCCCTACCCCACTAGCCCCCAGGCACATACCTGTCCCACACGCCCACCCCAAGTACAGCCCAAGCCACCTCCCCTGCACCCCTCCTGAGCACTACCTCCCCCTCCCTGTTCCCTGCAGGCTGTTGCCAGCGCATAACGGCTGCAGGCACTAACCTCCATACCCAGGCTATCTCAGCTCCCCTGCCCATAATGTCGCACAGCCTCTTTGATTAGTTGTTCCAATATCTGTTTCCTCTAGTGTTTTAATTTGGTCATTAGGCAGGACTGTACTTGTCTGCATTGTGATATGCTTAGTGATCTTCAGCTGTCTTTGTGGCAAGTAAGTATCTTGATTGATTTACTTTGAGAGTTGATTTCTTTCAGTAGTCTAAGGCCTTGTGTTTGTAGAATGGCATACTGCAGGGAGCAGGGTACAGGGTGGGGCACTCAGTGTGGTGATTTGTCGCACAGCCTCACCCCGCCCCCTCCCTGAGCTCTGCACATCAGTTTATGGCACTCCTAGACCCACACACGTGCATGGGCGCCCAATCACATCATTCAGTTTTGGGAACCATACTTTAGAGCAGTCCCAGAACCACACATGTGCATGGTCCTCAGCCACACTTCCCAGCTCTGAGAAAACACTAACCTGTGTAGCCGGGTCACATCTGCCCTCAGTCCATGAAGGCATACCACCAATCTGCAGCCACTGCTCTACCATGCGCACAAAGGGCCCCATGCCTTGCACACCAGGGTTACACCCCCAGGCCGGTGCACCCGCACAGCTACATCCTCCCTGGCCGCTGGGCACCCACATTCACAAGCATCAGCATAACACCCCCAACCTGCGCCTACACCTGCCCTGAAACAAATCACTACACTGAGTGCCCCACCCTGTACCCTGCTCCCTGCAGCATGCTATTCCACAAACACAAGGCCTTAGACTACTGAAAGAAATCAACTCTCAAAGTAAATCAATCAAGATATTTACTTGCCACAAAGATAGGTGAAGATCACTAAGCATATCACAATGCAGACAAGTACAGCCCTGCCTAATGACCAAATTAAAACACTAGAGGAAACAGATGTTGGAACAACTAATCAAAGATGTTCATACAACTCTATAAAGTAAGTGGGATAGCAAATGACATAAAGGAGATCAAGAAAACAGTAGAAGAGCATAAACAGGAATTTGAAAGAGTAAATAGAAAAATAATGGATATCACAGAGATTAATAAGACTCAGCTGACCAAATGAAAAACATACTAGAGACACACAACACCAGATGTGAAGAGACAAAAGAAAGAATAAATGATAAAGAGAACAGGATAAGTGACTCTGAAGACTCAAAACAGCAAATGGCAAAAAAAGATGGAAAAAATTGAATTGGATCTCAGGGAAATGATAGCCAAAACAAAGCACACAAATACAAGAATCACTGGAGTCCCAGAAGGAGAAGAGAGGAGTAAAGGGCTAAGAAGAGTAGTTGAGGATATAACGGGGGAAAACTTCCCAACCCTAATAAAGAACATAATATATACAAGTCAAAGAAACCCAATGAACTCCAAAGAGAATAAATCCAAGTAGGCCTTCCCCAAGACACATACTAATCAGTCTGTCAAATGTTGAAGAGAAGCAGAAAATCCTGAAAGTGGCAAGAGAAAAACAATCTACTATATCCAAGGGAAACCAAATAAAACTGAGTTCAGACTACTCAACTAGCACCCTGGAGGCGAGAAGGCAGTGGTATGATATATTCAAGATCCTGAAAGAGAAAGACTTTCAGCCAAGAATTCTGTACCCAACCAAACTGTCCTTCAAAACCGAGGGATAGATTAGAGTTTTCACAGACAAAGAAATCCTAAAAGATCTGTCAACAAGAGACCGGACCGACAAGAAATACTAAAAGGAGTTCTGCCAGCTGAAAAAAAAAGACAGGAGTGGGAGGTCTGGAGGAGGGCACAGAATTTAAGAGTACCACTAAAGATAATTTAAAGAATACAAAGAGAAAGGGGGTAAAGAATATATAGATCTGACAAATAAAATAAAAAAGATAAGATGGGCAGTGTGATGGTGGCTCAGTGGCAGAATTCTTGCCTGCCATGCCAGAGACCTAGGTTCAATTTCTGGTGCCTATCGATGCAAAAAAAGGTAAGATGGTGGATTCAAGAAACACCTTTTTGGTAATAACTTTGAATGTTAACAGACTAAACTTACCAATTAAAAGATACAAATTGGCAGAATGGTTTAAAAAACATAATCCATCTATATGTTACTTATAAGAGATTCATCTTAGACCCACGATACAAATAGATTGAAAGTGAAAGGATGGAAAAAGATTTTCCATACAAGTTGTAACCAAAAGAAAGCAGGAGTAGCTACACTAATATTGGACAAAACAGATTTTAAATGTATAGACATCATAAGAGCAATGAAGAACATGATATACTAATTAAAGGGTCAATTCACCAAGAAGGTATAACAATTATAAATGTTTATGCTCCCAATCAAGGAGCTCCAAAGTACATGAGACATTGGCAAAACTGAAGGAAGGGATATATGTTTCAACAATATAGTAGGAGACTTCAGTACACCACTCTCCTCTGTAGATAGAAAAACCAGACAGAAGATCAACATGGAAATAGAGAAGTTAAATAAATTGATAAATGATTAGACCTAACAGACATATATAGGTCATTGCACCCCAAAGCACAAGGATATACATTCTTCTCTAGTGCTCATGGAACATTCTCCAGACTAGATCATATGCTGGGGCACAAAACAGGTCTTTATAAATTTAAAAACACTGAAATGATTCAAAGGACTTTCTCTGATCATGATGGGATGAAGATGGATCTCAATAACCATCAAAGATTGAGAACATTCACAAATATATGGAGATTGAACAACACACTCTTGAACAACCAGTGGGTCAAAGAAGAAATTGCTAGAGAAATCAGTAGCTATCTGGAGATAAATGAAAATGAGAATACAACTTATCACAACTTATAGGATGCGGCAAAGGCTATGCTGAGAGGGAAATTTATTGCCCTAAATAACTATATTAAAAAACAAGAAAGAGCAAAAATCAAGGACTTAACGGCACACCTGGAGGAACTTGAGAAAGAACAGCAAACGAACCCCAAAGCAAACAGAAGAAGAGAAATAGCAAATTAACTCATTTTATGTAGCTAACATCATTTTAATACCAAAACCAGGTAAAGATGCCATAAGAAAGGAAAACTACAGGCCAATCTCCCTAATGAACATAGATGCAAAAATTCTCAATAAAATATTAGTGAATCAAATCCAAGAACACATTAAAAGAATTATACACCATGACCAAGTGGAGTTTATACACACGAAATGGTTTAACACATGAAAATCAATTAATGTACTATAGCACATTTTGATTTCAAAAGGGAAAAATCACGTGATCATCTCGACTGATGTTGAAAAAGCATTAGACAAAATTCAACATCCTTTTCTGATAGGAATCTGAACTGGAACAAAATAGTCTTTTCAATTATGGGGCATGGAAGAACTGTATATCAATAGCCAATAGAATGAAAGAGGACCCCTAATCTTACACTCTACACAAAAATTAACTCAAAGTGGATCAAACACCTAAATATAAGAACTAGCACCATGAAGCTTCTAGAAGAAAATGTAGGGAAACATCTTCAAGACCTAGTAATAGGAGGTAGCTTCCTAAACTTTACACCCAAAGCACAAGCAACAAAAGACAAAATAGACAAATGGGAACTCCTCAAAATCAAATGCTTCTACACCTCAAAAGACTTTGAGTGTCTTCAAAAGGTGAAGAGGCAGCCAACTCAATAGGAGAAAATATTTGGAAATCATGTATCAGACAGAGGTTTGATATCCTGTATATATAAAGAAATTATACAATTCAACAACAAAAGAACA
Organism: Myrmecophaga tridactyla; assembly: GCA_004026745.1. NCBI lineage: Eukaryota > Metazoa > Chordata > Mammalia > Pilosa > Myrmecophagidae > Myrmecophaga > Myrmecophaga tridactyla. The sequence goes on from PVIY010057393.1 coordinate 12,722, forward strand.
AACAACCCGATTATAAAATGGGCTAAAGATAAGAATAAGCATTTTTCTGTAGAGCAAATAGAGATGGCTCAAAAGCACAAGAAGAGATGCTCACTTTCACTGGCTATAAGGGAAATGCAGATCAAGACTACAATGAGATTCCACCTCACACCTATAAGAATGGCTGCTATTAAACAAACAGCAAAC
>PVIY010057394.1:0-12904 GCA_004026745.1 Myrmecophaga tridactyla
AAAAAAAAAAAAAAAAAAAAAAAAAAAAAAAAAAAAAAAAAAAAAAAAAAAAAAAAAAAAGATGGAAAAAATTGAATGGGAACTCAGGGAAATGATAGAAAAAACAAAGCACACAAGTATAACAATCATTGGTGTCCCAAAAGGAGAAGAGAGGAGTAAAGGGCTAGGAAGAGTAGTTGAGGATAAAATGGGGGAAAAATTCCCAACCCTCAGGAAGGATGTAAATATACAAATCAAGAAGCCCAAAGAACTCCAAACAGAATAAACACCAACAGATCTCCCCCAAGGCACATACTAATCAGTCTGTCAAATACTGAAGAGAAGCAGAAAATCCTGAAAGTGGCAAGAGAAAAACAATCTACTACATACAAGGGAAACCAAATAAGACAGTTCAGACTACTCAGCTAGCACCCTGGAGGCGAGAAGGCAGTGGTATAATACATTCAAGATCCTGAAACAGAAAGGCTTCCAGCCAAGAATTCTGTATCAGCCAAACTGCCCTTCAAAGTTGAGGGAGAGGTTAAAGTTTTCACAGACAATGGAGTCCTGAAAGAATTTGTCAACAAGAGACCAGATCTACAAGAAATACCAAAAGGAGCTGTGCCTGCTAAAAAAAAAAAAAAAGACGGGAGAGGGAGGTCCGGAGGAGGCCACAGAATTGAAGAGTACCATTAAGGGAAATTTAAATAATACAAAGAGAAAGAAGGAAAAGAAGATACAGATCTGACAAAACCAAAAAGGTAAGATGGTGGAATCAAAAAATGCCTTTTCAGTAATAACTTTGAATGTTAACAGACTAAACTTACCAATTAAAAGATAGAAATTGGCAGAATGGATTAAGAAACATAATCCAGCTATATGCTACTTACAAGAGACTCATCTTAGACACAAGGATACAAATAGATTGAAAGTGAAAGGACGGAAAAAGATTTTTCACGCAAGTTGTAACCAAAAGAAAACAGGGGTAGCTACACTAATATCGGACAAAATAAACTTTAAGTGTAAAGACCTCATAATAGACAAAGATGGACACTATATACTAATTAAAGGGACAATTCACCAAGAAGATATAGCAATCATAAATGTTTATGCTCACAATCAAGGAGCTCCAAAGCACCTGAGACAGACATTGGCAAAACTGAAGGAATTGATAGATGTTTCAACAATAATAGTAGGAGACTTCAATACACCACTCTCCTCTATAGATAGAACAACCAGACAGAAGATCAACAAGGAAATAGAGAAGTTAAATAACTTGATAAATGAATTAGACCTAACAGACATATATAAGCCATTGCACCCCAAAGTACAAGATTATACATTCTTTTCTAGGCCTCTTGGAACAATCTCCAGGATAGGTCATATGCTGGGGCACAAAATAAGTCTTTATAAATTTTAAAATGTTGAAATTATTCAAAGCACTTTCTCTGATCACAGTAGAATGAAGCTGATTCTCAATAACCACCAAAGAATGAGAACATTCACAAATATATGGAGATTAAATTACACACTCTTAAACAACCAGTGGGTCAAAGAAGAAATTGCTAGAGAAATCAGCAGCTATCTGGAGATGAATGAAAATGAGAATATAACTTATCAGAACTTATTTCCTTCTACGTTGAGAGGGAAATTTATTGCTTTAAATGCCTATATTAAAAAAACAAGAAAGAGCAAAAATCGAGGACTAACAGCAAACCTGGAGGAACTTGAGAAAGAATAGCAAACTAACCCCAAAGCAAATAGGAGAAGAGAAATAAGAAAGATTAAAGATGAGATAAATGAATGGGAGAACAAAAGAACAATAGAAAGAATCAATAAAACCAAAAGTTGTTTCTTTGAGAAAATCAATAAAATTGATGGGCCACTAGTGAGACTGAAAAAGAAAATAAGAGAGAGGATGTAAATAAACAAAATCAGAAATGAGAAGGGATGTGTTATCACAGACCCTGAAGAAATAAACGAAATCATAAGAAGATACTGTGACCAACTATATGCCAACAAACAAGACAACTTAGATGAAATGGACCAAATTCCTGGAGACACACAAACAAGCTACACTGACTCAGGAAGAAACAGAAGATCTCAACAAACCAATCACAAGTAAAGAGATTCAATCAGTCATCAAAAATCTTCATACAGAGAAAAGCCCAAGGCCAGGTGACTTCACAGGGGAATTTCATCAAACATTCCAGAAAGAATTAACACCAATTCTGCTCAAACTTTTCCAAAAAATTGAGGATAAAGGAACTCTACCTAACTCATTTTATTAACCCAATACTATTTTAATGCCAAAACTGGGTAAAGTGCTATCAGAAAGGAAAACTACAGGCCAATCTTCCTAATGAACATAGATGCAAAAATTCTAACTCCAATGTAAGGGAATAGATAGGAGTGAAGGTGATTCTCTAGTGGGTCTAGAAGTACTATTACCATATTGAAGATGAACAAGATTGAAAGGGATTGTATAGCCCTAACGTGTCCCATGGACTCGCACTAGAAATTTGAATAAGCTCTCTTAAAATTACTTCAAAGATATGATTCTTGTATAAAGAGTGTTTAAGTCCAAGGTACAAGCGGAAAACTGCTATTGCATGCTATGAGCTATGTTCAAATGGAAACCATCAGCACTACCACAGCAACAGCAGAGGTAAATAATGGGGGGAGGGACAAAGTTAAGAGGAGGTTTAGATTTCCTATTTGGCGAGGGTGTGTTTATTGGTTTTCTGTCTCTTGGAAACAACGAAATGATCTAAACTTGAGAATGATGATGGACTGTGGACTTTGGGCACTATACATGATGCCCAATGAATGCAGGTGGCTGAAGGATGCACTGACGGAGAAGTAGATTGGCGAACAATGGTGTATACTTATGGGAACGAAGGTTGTGTTGCTACAAAAAGTAACAATGCCATGAGGCATGCAACGATGTGAATGAATGTGTGGGACATTCGGTGAGACAAAATAAGCCAGAAACAAACAAACAAAAAAAACAACAATGGTATGGTCACCTTTAGAAACTGCTTATAAGAAAACAGGGGCCTGGATTGTAAGCTTTTAGAACAGACGCATTAAATCTGGAGTGGTAATTATTATTTCTGCATTTTGAGAGGCTGTTTTCTATATATAACCTGATATTTAGAGATAAGAATGAAGCCGAACAGGTTGGGGTTAAAGTAATTTAGAATATTGGGGTAAAGAAGAGAGTGTCTGTATTTTAGAACCACACATACTCTTTGAGACCACTGGAAGAAAGCTTTATTTGATCTGAAACTGAAATTTTCTGTAGTGCATAATCAAATTCAACCTATCTGTATAGCTCATTTGAACAACTGAAACACAGGAAAGACAGAATAAGAAAGAGGTTCTTTAATCCTGTATAGATTATGTAATGCCTGGAAATATCCTAGAGTATAGTAAGCAGACAATCAAAAAGTATTGGCAAAGTCCCCTGAGGGAGGGGAGAAAGAATATGGAATTATTAAACCTTAGTATCGTGGAATCCCCTGATACTGTGTCAAACTTTAGGGACACCCAAATCAATAGGCCATGGCCTCGATCATTAGGCTTACTCTTGTGAAGTTTATGTAGGTAGCAGAGAAGCTTAGCCTACCTATAGGCATGCCTGAAAGTTACTTCTGGAGGACCTCTGTTGTTGCTCAGATGTGGCCTCAGTCTCTCTAAGCCCAACTCTGCAAGTGAAATCACTGCTCTCCCCCCTATGTGGGACATGACATCCAGGGGTGAAAGTCTCCCTGGCGATATGGGAGGTGACTCCCAGGGATGAATCCAGACCTGGCACTGTGGGATCAATAATTCCATCCTGACCAAAGGGGGAAAAGAAGTGTAATCAATAAAGTATCAGTGGCAGAGAGAGTTCAAATAGAGTCGAGAGGCTACTCTGGACGTTGCTCTTACACAAGCTTCAGGTAGACCTTGCTACCTGTCATAACCTGCCAACCCCCCAACCAGGACCATTCCAGCCAATCCTAAAGAACACCTAGGGCAACAGATAAGATTCCACAAGGGTTCTAGCCACTAGAGTAACTTTCCAGAAACCTACAACCTCCAGATGGGTCCCTGGTCCAGATAAGCCCTGACACCTAGCCCAGCCTCTCCAGAACATCAGATAGTTCCATCTCCCTACCCCATATTAGTGACAGACCCTTCCAATATCAAAAATTTAGAATTGCCGTAGCCCAAACAACCCGAAAGAGAGGTATGGAAAGATCAAAGGTGATGGTGGAATTATACCTAGAAGACAGGACTTAGCAAATGAATATGAATGCCAAGTTATTAAATTTATATCTCTTTTAGTCTCCAGTATCTTAGAGCAGCTAGAAGTAAAACCTAAAATTGTGAAATTGCAATCCATGTCAAAGTCTGAAATATGTTCTACAACTAAGTGTGTTGCTGTGCTTGGAAATTTATACCTTTTTTTGTATATATATTATTGTTCACAAAAAAAGAAGGAAAAAATGGTCGATTGTGATGATAACAAAGTATTTAAGCCCTCTAGCCTCCTATATTCTGAAGCAGCTAGAAGGAAAAATCTGAGAAGATCGTATGGTAGCCCATGACAAAGTCTGGGATCTATCTTGTAACCACTTTTTGAAGAGTGCTTTGAAAACTATTGCTTTTTTATGTCTTTGCTTTGTGTATATATATATATATATATATATATATATATATATGTTATACTATAAAATAAAAAAGTTAAAAAAATAATGAAAGTTACACCTGCCATATTTAAACAAAATCTAATTTGGAAATCTGCATGCATTATTGATTAAATGGTATTTCTAGCTACAATTTTTTAAATGGAATGACACAGCTGGAAATGTAACATATCTTTCAGTTTGATTAATTTTCTATAACACAATTAAGCAGAATCTCAAACAAATCTGGAAAAGCAGATCAGTTCCAAAGATATCACGGCATTGTGGAGAGTCCTTTACCCTCCACTGTCTCTCTTTTAAGTAAACACACACACCAAAGGTGCTTAATCGGGCTGCCAAAAACGCAGTTTGTATTCTAATAAATTACTAGGTTGGACTATTCAATTTATTTCATCATCATCAGTGCTAAAGCCCCAAGATGGTATTTGGCATTATGAGTTGTGCTGGTTTGAAACTGTACATTTCCCAGAAAAGAAATGATCTTTCAGTCTGACCTCGTGGGGCAGACCTACTGTTGAGGGGGGCCTCTGGTCAGCAGATGTGACCCTGCCCATTCAGGGTGGGCCTCAATCCTTTCCCTGGAATCCTTTACGAGAAAGACGTTTTGGAGAGGACACAGATATTTTGGAGATGTTAAGCTAAGAGTGAAATCCAGAGTTTTCCCTGGAGAAGCTAACTGAGGACCCGCAGATGCTCAGAAAGAGAAGGCCACTGGAATCAGAGGCTGAGAACGATGCACGCAGGCAGGGACCCGCAGACGCCAGCAGGGGCCTTCCCAGCTGACAGAGGCGGTCCAGATGCCAGCAGCCGTTCCTCCCAGAAGCTGTCCTCTTCTTCGTGCCTTAATGTGGATACCTTCATGACTTTAGAACTGTAACTTGTAACTTAATAAATCCCTTTTGTAAAAGCCAATCCATTTCAGGAATATTGCATTTTGTCAGCTTTAGAAAACCGAAACATTAGTGTTAGGGAGAAAATGGCAGATACACTTGCAGATGAATTCCCTCTTCTCATTATTAGTAGATGAAATGTGGCTAATTAAAGGAGTTAGCACTAAGGCGGTGCCGGGCACTGATACCTATTAGTGCTGTCGTTGTCTGGTTATTATTTTTGTCCTTTCTGATCTTCAACAGAAATAACTCAGCAAACAAGCTTTAATTTTCCTTTAAGCTATTCAACCCTGAAGTACTAACATTTAGAAATGTTCCACTGAATTAATAAAAAATTGAACTCTATGGCACTCAAGTATGAAAGTCGACCTCTTTCTGGGCCTCCAGCTCCAGGCCCCCGCAGCGCTCCCCCTCGGCGCCCTTTGGGAAGGCGCTGGACGGTGACCTTCAAAATTGTCTTGTTCTGCTTCATGTTTTCCTTGCGTTCGGCACATAAAATCACACAAAATAGTCACCACCCATGAATGTCAATGGAACTGCACTCTGCTCTTTTATATACTTGGCTTATATCATGTGAGACAAAAAAAAAAAAAAATTGTAAAATGTATTTTTGTTCATATGTGACAAAGAGAGAGAGTTTGGACATTTCACTAAAACATGAGAAATGTTCACATTAAACACAGGTTAAACCATGTCTCTAACTTGTCTCCAGGAAGCTAAATATCAGGGGAAACTACAGCGTGGGAATTGTGAGACGCTTTGGAGACACTGGAAAAAATACATTGATGTGTAGAGAATAAGGTCTCTAGACACAAGAGTAATATTTCTACTTGCAATCCTGGAAATGTAAGAGTCTGAAATTATTCCTTTGTAGAATGCTGCACAGGTTGGAGGGAAGTAGAAGGACAGTTGGTATGAAAGGGCTTTTGAGAGATTCCTTCAGGCACTAATTTCAAGCAGGCAGAAATTCTTTTTTAAAAATGTGTGATCAGAAAAACACAACAAAATGCAGGACTTGTGTGCAATTGACTTTACTGAATAGGCTTACATTTATATCTACAAACTTTAGTGTCACATTTCAAATACACTACATTTTTAATCAATGATAAGGTTTTGATTCAATATATTTTCTCTAAGCTCATTCTTTTAGGTTATAAAATAATGTAAAGAATTTCATTTCAGAGTTATGCTTTAATTTAAGAAGCATAATCTTAAGTCATTTTACCATCTCTCCAGACAACAAAGAAGAGCTTTGGGAACAATGAAATGAATATAAAAATATTTTAATATGCTGATCTGCTTTTCCCCATTATGAATCATAAAAGAAAATAGTGTTCTCAGTTTGAATTGACTAGGATCTCGAGAGATCTCTGATCATATAGGTTTGTTTGGTGAGGAGAAAGACTAGAAACTAAGAATTGTGTGTTTAGTTCACTATAGAGACGGGGAATGTTACTTTAATTCATCTATTAATTAAGCAAGCATTTATCATTAACCTGCTCTTTGAAAAATGTTGGGTAAAATAAAAAAGAAAAAGGAAAGACAATATATCTTCCCAAAGTTTACAGAAAAGTTAATTTAGTGGATTAAACTAATATAATAATATGAGTTCAATTGCAAAGCAGCATAAAAATAGAAAACATAAAAAACAAATTCATGCACAGACGTGGATTCCAGGTAGAAGTCATTTTATGGATATCAGCAATATTTGACTTTCCTTAAATTATCTTGGGAAGTTATACATATGGTGGTACATTTCACTTTTCAAAAATTGTATGAAAATCTTCTTTTAGAATTGCTTTCTTCAAAGTTTGATGCTTTGGTATTGTCAAAGGACAATCAGCTTCAGGCAGGCCAGGGCGGCTCAGCAGGGAGAGTTCTCACCAGCCGTGCCGGACACCCGGGGTTGATTCCCCGCGCCTGCCCAGGTGAAAAAGAAACTTTCTTCTCACATTTTTGCAGGTACAAATCCAGGCTTTTGGAGGGCCTGACATTTTTACAAATTTTGGAGATCACTTTAAGAAAAATAACACAAACATTATAAATGCTAGGTATGTGTTTGTGTGACTATTTTTAGAAATAGTGATCACATTTATTTATTTTTAAAAGCCTGGAAATACTACGAATATAACAAAATCCTGAAAATTAACTTAATATATAACATCATGACATCTCAATAATACTTCTTTTTCCTGGTGCATTCAGCAAAGGAATTCTGAACATTTCTATTGTTTATAAATTCATCTTCTAAAAATATGTATATTCGTGAGAAATTAATCCTAATCGAACGACTTCAGAAACTGATGGGAGGCTGGGCTGCACCAGCCTCTGGTGGGCTCTGTATGTCCCAAACGCTTTTCCCCAGCTCAACCTGCCTCAGCCCAGGGTGCACAGGACAGGTCTAAATCACCAGCTCCGAGCCTTCCTGCCACGACGCGAAGGGAGCCAAGTGGAGTCAGACGTACTCCTGGGAGCCAAACGCACATTTAGATCGCTAACAACAAGCAGCATAAAGAGGGGAGTGTCACCTTACTGCCTCTCGGCTCCGAATATTCCCCTTATTTCCCGTTCTGTGGAAATCCAGTGGGCCCTTTCAACACCTCCCTTGACAGCTGCTGCACTATTATACCTCATCAGCAGAGGGCGCCATGGAGACCCTGCAAGAGGAAAGGGTTTGCTGACCGGGTTCCAGCTGCTAAGTGGAACCACTGTCTCGGTCTTTCTGCTCTTTCCCGCAGGCTTGGGCCTGGGGCCCGGCTTCCCACAGCCTTCCCCACGGAACACCTGTGCTCCGGGATGGGGGTAGGGGGACCCCCTCAACTTCCCCCGCTCCTGGGGTCGTGAGTCCCCGCAGCAGCCCAGGGGCGACCCTCACCACTTTGGTGATGCCCTGATTTGGACATTTCCCAGCCTCAACCTTAAGCAAATAAATGCCCATAGTTTAAGCCAGACTATTTCCTGGTATTGCTTTGAGCAACTTGGGAAACTTTAGCACCCGTGGTTGGCAAACAGCCACTTGTATGACAAATCTGGTCTGCCCTGTGCTCTTGTAAATAAGGTTTTGTTAAAACAGCCACACCCTATAACTTAAGGATTGTCCATGGCTGTTTTCCCTCTAAGGGCAGCGCAGAGGCTGCAGCAGAGATCATCTGACCCACAAGGCCTAAAATATTTACCACCCCCCTGTTTTTACAGAGTTTGCTGATTCTTGCTCTATAGTATAGACGGGTATTCAAAACTTTAATAGACAAGTAGCCATTTATGCCACCTACACGCGCGCGTGCACACACACACACACACAACATGAGCCCTTGGAAGTCTTTAGTTTCTGATCAAGGAACCTAAGAGCAGCTCTATGCATTCTCTCTAAACTCAAGTGGTTGGTATGCGCTCTTTTCCTTGCCACTCAGATACATTCCAATTTTACTTTTAATTTCTCTACCATGCTATGAATAATTGTTACTATCAGAAGTCTGAACATTGGATTATTTGTTAAGTTTTAAATAGTGCTACAAAAAGAGCAAGAGTTAAAATACGTTTAAAGAATTCCAGAGCGGCAGCCGGGAGAAAATGGATCGAGATCTTCACATAGGAAAGAAAGTTGTTATCAAAGCACAAGGAGCCGAATTAGGACTTCCGGAAAGGGATAGCAAGTGTGATAGAGAAGAGGAGTAGGAATTTAATATGAGACTAAATAAAGCAGATTAAATAGGCATCTGTAACACATAAATCCACAATGTGTCTTCTTTCTAAATACCAGCATATATACAGGACAAGACTACCAGAGATTAATATGAGGGTTGGAACATAATTAAAACTTTACTTCTTTTCAGTGAGACGTGGCTGGAACACGACCCTTCAGAGTCTACCATGTCCACGTAGGCAATAAAATGGTTCCAAGAATAAGTGGGAATCTCACTAAGTAAAACAGAAATGGATACACGGGACAAAATCTAATTTCTGTCCTCCTTTATCTCAAGTACAACATAGGAGAAATCATTCGGAGATGTCAGCTCCTCTTCTAATGACACCAGAGAATTTCTCAAGTGAAAAATGCATGTAGATCTTTCTCAAACAGTAAAAATTAAAATCAAAGATGCTGATAATTTGGCATCATACTTTCTTAAATATTTTAGAGAAATATTTAAATATATTCATACATGTAAATATTAAGGGTTAAAGATTGCTTTAGCTATCAATTTAAATATAATCTGATTTAAAGTGAAGTTTCCTTACTGAGGACTCCTAGGGGATGACAGATATGCCTAACTTAATAGTAATATGTCTTGGGTAGGCCACGGTGGTTCAGCAGACAGAGTTCTCAACTGCCATGCTGGAGACCTGGGTTCGATTCCCGGTGTCTGCCCATGCAAAAAAAAAAATAAGAAATAGTAAAATGTTTTCAACTGTGGGGGGTTAGCTACAGAAGCAGTTAGTTCTAATGCTCCATTATTTTGTCCATATCCTGAGTTGCACACCCAATCAGGGTGCCATAAATCATTACTCACCATATCAAAAGAGATACATTTTCAAAGATGATGCGGATTTGAAATACGATAGAAGAATAACAAATGCAAAAGTCTTTGAATTAAAAAAAAATCACCACAGTATACCAGGCAGTGCATTTTATACACATAACCTTTCATTTGCACTTCAATTTAGACTCAAAACAGATGGCGAAAATTTGGTTAAAATAATTTATCCGTTAAGCTTACACCATGCATCTCTGTTGCACACCGGTACCCAGAGGTCTTGTCTACTGCAGCTTGTTTCGTTACTGAATACAAGTGGTCACGGAAACACTGCTGTTTGGGGGGTGTCCTTCGCTGTTCCCTGAACCCCCTGTGGGTTTTCTACCCGAGGAAGCGTGTCAGGGGTCAGTCCAGTGGCCAGCTCAGACCAGGTCTCCAGTAGCCGCCCCTAGTCTGTGCGTTGGCTGGATAGTCTAAGAAACTTTGTTTCATCAGTTCCAGCGAAGGAGCCACTCGGTAAGGGATGGGAAACGTGCCAACTAACTGGTTATAAAAGAAAACTCTCTTTTAAAATTTATTTTGGATGAGCAAACGCAAGTCTCTATTTAGTGACCCCTCTGCCCTCCTCCTATCATTATGGGAAGGAGCAAACTAAAATCACTGCAGAATGTTTACTCGGCACGCGTGATTGGGCACACAGCAAACAACGACAGCAGCAACCTGAGTTTTGCCTCCAGGTTCTTCCCCTGCCACAACGGAATAGAGTCTTTGGGGTGAGGTCCCCTCTCCCATCTCCTTCAGAGGCTGCTGGGCAGACAGTGCTGGGGTCCACGTCAGCCGCCCTAGGCTCCATCGAGGCCACCACTGTCCTGAGACACCGTCTCAGGTGACACGAAGAGACTGTCATCCAGTGTTACCCGGTTCCATTTCAAAGCCTCAGTCCTTTTAATTCTACATTTCAAACAGGAATGCATTTAACCAGCAAATGTAGGATGCAAGCAACCAAGGCTGGTTTAGTGCATTCAGTAGGCTTTACTTTTCATTGTTTCAACTTAGAAAAGGCAAACTCGCATATCTGAGGAAACTGTTATAATCACTGTCATTTCTCCCATCGCGATCATCTTACTACCTTACGTTGTTCAAGCTGGGAGTGAAGGAGTTAACGGAAGGGGAGCAGGAAGGGGGAGGGGAGCGGAGGGGAAGGAAAGGAGGAGAGCAGGGGTGGGGAGGAGGAAGGACAAAGCCATCTGCAGGCCTCAGAAGGCACCAGTATGAGAAGCGTATTCAAATCATTTATTCACATGCATTTACCAATCCGTCCAAAAATGCAAAGAAACAATGTGTCAGTCTGAGAGTTCCAAGCCAACATGGCCAGAAACAACCTTGGTTAGAAAGCTACGGAGCATTTTCACATCAGCAAGGAAAGATGCACACCTTTTCTTTTTAAAAATACTTTAATTGATCTTGCATCGAGAGATTGATTCACTCAGCAAACTCTTACCGCCAGGCTGCCATGCTCACAGACAGCTCCAGGAGCTGGGGATGCAGGGTCCCTGCTCCATCTAAGAGAAACACAGAAGCCCATCCACTGTGTGTCACTGTTATATAGTACACATTTTTTCAGCTGAAGGAAAAATAACTCTGCTTAATGCTATAATCCATGGCTAATTGTCTCTATATTATTTTTTACTAATAAAGTTAGAAGCAGGTAAGTTTATAGGAAAAAAATTCCACCTCTGAAATAAGAGTAGTAGACTTACATTTTAACTAAATATTTATGTGAACATAGTCTTAACTTTGTAATTTTTTAAGGTTATTAGTAATTTTTTAGAATACTAAAATGTTCCACTTTTGAGATAGGTCGCATTGCCTTCAAAACTGTTAGCATCCTGCCTTTCAAGAGAGGAGTCAAAAAACTTATTATATAGAGAACCAAACAGTAAATATTTTTTACTTTGCAGGTCAAGAGCCCAAACTGAGAATATTATGTAAGTATTTTTACAGCCAGAGAAAAAGCAATCTTGCATGCATTTTTATTAATGAAATAAAAATAAATTTTGAGTACAATTTTTTGTAACACGGGTCTACTAGTGAGAAGAATGGAAATTTTTCTGTGTGGGGAGATACTATTTCGCTTAGGTGAGGTTCAGCGATAGTGTTTTATTTCATTGAAATCCACTGCAAATATGCGTCTGCTGAAGCTGATCTGTAGTGAGATTTTATATACCATTGTTGAAACAGCTTTTTCCACAGATGCTGCTAAAGACTTATATCAGTCCACAAGGAAATGTTTTCAGTTGAGCATATCAGCTCTTGGAAGGCATTTATAGAATTCTATTAGGTTCTTCCCTTGATGTTTGCTTTAAACATACCAGCACATTACAGGCGATCAGTTCCAAGTGAAGACGAGATGAAAGCTCCTCAGGAACATAATTAAATGGATTCTGTGATATGAAAACTTCCTTTGCACTTACATCAAGGTACGAAATATGCTGCTGGAAATTTGGTCTGAATTTGGAGAAGACGTTTGCTGCAAATCTGCACAGATGAGGATCCGGCTTCCTGCTCAACTTCTGGGAGAACTGAAGTGTATAAAGCAGTTCGGCATTACTTACAAATTGACTAACGTTAGTTGTCAAAGTGGCTTTAACAAAAAGTAAGTTTTAAGTAAAAGTACTGTTTTGTCTTGCGATTTTGGGCTGAGTTTATTAAGAAACACTATGAAGTCTGCAGCAAATGGAAAATTCCAAAGTTAAGTAGTAGTCTATAATATTGGTTGAGGGCAGTTCTTCTCACCCAGAAAAACTCAAGCCTTGGCGATGGGCACAAACTATCGCAATGAAGGACTCCCGCAGCTGTTTACCAC
>PVIY010057395.1:0-12883 GCA_004026745.1 Myrmecophaga tridactyla
AAAGTCCCCTTCGGGGAATGGTGAGAACGGGGGAAAACTCAACTTCCCCAAGTTGAATTCTGGATATTCTCACAAGCAGTGTGGACAACCAAAGCTATAGGCTGAGCCCCAAGTCTTGGGGTTTGTTCATATGAAACTTAACCCCACAGGGGACAGGTCAAGCCTACTTAAAATTAAGCCTAAGAGTCACCCCCAAGAGAACCTCTTTTGTTGCTCATATGTGGCCTCTCTCTCCAGCCAACACAGCAAGCAGACTCACCACCCTCCCCTTGTCTACGTGGGACATGACTACCAGGGGTGTGGATCTTCCTGGCAGCGTGGGACAGAAATCCCAGAATGAGCTGAGATTCAGCATCAAGGGATTGAGAAAACCTTGACCAAAAGGCGGAAGAGTGAAATGAGACAAAGTGTCAATGGCTGAAAGATTCCAAACAGAATCGAGAGGTTATCCTGGAGGTTATTCTTATGCATTAAGTAGATATCACTTTGTTATCCAAGATGTAATGGAGAGGCTGGAGGGAACTGCATGAAAATGTAGAGCTGTGTTCCAGTAGCCATGTTTCTCGATGATGATTATATAATGATATAGCTTTTACAATGTGACTGTGTGATTGTGAAAACCTTGTGTCTGATGCTCCTTTTATCTACCTTGTCAACAGACAAGAGGAACGTATGGAATAAAAATAAATAGGGGGAACAAATGTTAAAATAGATTTAGTTTGAAATGCTAGTGATCAATGAAAGGGATCAGTAAGGAGTATGGCCTGTAAAATTTTTTTTTTCTGTTTGTTATATTTTTCTGTTGTCTTTTTATTTCTTTTTCTGAATTGATGCTAATGTTCTGGGAAATGATCATGATGATGAATATGCAACTATGTGATGATATTGTGAATTGCTGAGTGTATGTGTTGGGAATGTTTGTGTTTCTCGTAATTTTTTTTAATTAATAAAAAAATAATACTAAGTTGATTGTAACAAAGGTATCACACATACGCAAAATGTTAATAAGAGTACTTTCTGCGTGATTTTTCAGTACGTCTACAACTCTTCTAGTTTTTTAAAAAAGAAATTAAGACACACACACACATACCACATAAAGGCAAAGATCAAGCAGATTTATTATGCAGAGGATAGGCCAGGAAGTTGTTTTTTTTTTAAATCAATAAAACAACATACAAACATTCCAAACATGGTATACAATCAATGGGTTACAATATCATCACATGGTTGTGTATTCCTTACTATGATCATTTTTTTGAACATCTGCATCACTCCAGAAAAAGAAATAAAAGAGAAAAAGAAAACTCATACATACCATACCCCTCACCTCTCCCTCTCATTGACCATTTGTATTTCCATCTACCCAATTTATTTTAACCTTTGTTCCCCTATTATTTATTTTTATTCATATTTTTACTCATCTTCCATACCCTAGCTAAAACGAGCATCATCACACACAAGGTTTTCACAATTACACAGTCATACTGCAAAAGCTGTATCATTAGACAATCATCTTCAAGAAACAAGGCTATCGGAACACAGCTCTACAGGGTTCAGGTACTTCCCTCTAGCCTCTCCAATACACCATAAACTAAAAAGGGATATCTATATAATGTGTAAGAATAACCTCCAGGATAACCTCTCAACTCTGTTTGAAATCTCTCCGCCACTGATACTTTATTTAGTCTCATTTCTCTCTTTCCTCTTTTGGTCGAGAAGGTTTTCTCAATTCCTCACGAGGTTGTTTCTAATATTTTGCTTTAAACCTAACTGGCTGAGACTGCAGAGCAGAAAACCTTTACCTGAAGTTTTCTGCTCTCCAAGCACAGCCAGTTCAGAAGAAACTTTGCTCCTCACTTCTTTGGGCAAGTCCATCAGCAGTATTGACTTTGGATCCTATTCTGGTCTGAATTTTTGTGTCATTCATGAACAACTGGATGTCCTATAATTTTGCAAAACAAGCTTTTGCCATATCAGAGCAGAAAATGGAACAATTCACAGAAGAACTCCTTGCCCTTCAGCCTCAGGGGCTGGGGGGAAGTCTCTAGGCTCAGGCCCCCTTTCCCTTCCCTCACAGACAGGGAAGCTCCTCTAGTAGAAGGCAGGAGATTCTTCCTCCCTTTGCTTCGGGCTGAGTGGTCAAGAAGACATACCAGCTGCAGTGAGGGAGAGACGACCACCAGGGGGAGCAATGGTGTGAGCAAAGCTGGGTAGAATTGGAGAGAAAATCTATCTTATGGCTACAGCTGGGAGCAGAGGAGAACAAGTATTCTGTTTTCAGGCCTTGATGCTTTTTCCTCTGTGCCCTCCACCCCCACCCCCATAAGTGGGACTCATCTTTTGTCTATAGGATTCCAAGACAATACCTAGTTTGTAGACCCTGTGGTCTGGGGATGGACCAGGCTCATCTTTCTGGTTTGCCTCCAAGCAGCACCCCTGCCTGTGAACGCATGCCTTCACTATGATGTCAGGAAGCTTCTGAGGGTCATTCCAGAGGAGGTTTTTCTGACACATTTTAATCAAGGGATGAGTGTGCAGGTCCCTGACGAGATAACGCTAAGTAAGACTTTAGGGGAGATGTGGTGTCTTCAGAGATTTGAGGGAGTCTCAGATGAAAGAGCTATTATTCTGGTTTGGTGAAGAATTCAGTTTAAGAATAAAAGAAAAACTCCCCAACCTTAGAGCCTTATCTTAAGGACTCCTTCCTAGAGATGGACATGAAGATTTCCTAGGGAATTTTGTCTCCCAAGACACAAATACCTCGGCTCCACCACTAAAGAGTCTACCTCAGTATTTATCAGGATCTTGAAATATGTGTTGTAGAAAATCTCCCCAGCAAATTTGGATGCCCCTCTGGTGAAGAACCATTTTTAGTGCCACCCTCCCACTGTCCAATAACAAAATTTCACTTCCATAAACCAGCACTCAATATTTATCCAGGGCTGACCCCAGCTCGAGTTCAAGTCTTTCCTCTTATTCGACATTATACTCCAATTTGATCAGGTACTCACTGTCTCCCGTACACACCTGTCCCTCTCTCTAACGTGGGGTGATAACATTGTCCCAATGCTGTGTTAAGGGTTAGAAATAAGATACACATGCATGGAGTGTGGTGTCTGTTGCTCAGACACAGCAATAATAGTAGATGCTTAAAAAAAAAGTGGTCATCAAAATGCATGAAAAATGGATAACTGCTTCAAAAGTAAATGGATAAACACACTTTGGTATAACTATACAGTGGCTTGTATTCAGTCACAAAAAGAAATGAAGTTCCCATAAATGCCATGTTTTAATTTCCTCACTGCTAAAGCAAACGCCATGTAATGGACTGGCTTAAACAATGGGAATTATTGGCTCACAGTTTTGAGGCTAGAAGAAATTCAAATCAAGGCATCATCAAGGCCATGCTTTCTTCCTGAAGACTGACATTCTGGGGTTGGCTGTCACTGGTCCTTAGTTCTGGGCTCCTCTGTCACTGGCGAGGCACATGGCAGCCTCTTTTGGCCTCTCCCCTTTCTCTCCGCTGATCTTCAGCTTCTTGTTTCCTGTGGCTTCCTGTCTGTTTGAATTTCATTCTGCTTATAAAGGTCTCCAGTAAGAGGATGAAGACCCATCCTAAATAGGTGGGTCACACCATAACTGAAGTTACCTGGTTAAAAGGTCCTACTTACAATGGGTCCATCTACTAGAATGGATTGAATTTAAGAACATGTTTTTTCTAAGGTACATAGCTCCAAACTATCACATGCCACGACACGGATGAACCTTGAAGACATCACGTTCAGTGAAATAAACCAGACAGAAAACGACAGATGATTTCACTTACATGAAATACCTAGAATAAGCAAATTCATAGAGACAGAAAATACTGGTTAACAGGGGCCAAGGGAGGTGAAATGGGGAGTTATTGCTTAATGGGTACATAATTTCTATTTGGGATGATGGAAAATATTTGGTAATGGATGGTAGTGATAGTAACACAGCACTGTGAATGTATTTAATAGTACTGAATTGTACACTTAAAAATGGGAAATTTTGTGTTATACATTGTATTAGTCAGGGTTCTCTAGAGAAACAGAACCAACAAGAAATATTTGTAAATACAAGATTTATATAAAGACGTCTCATACAAACATGGGAATGGAAGATCCCAAAATCCACAGGGCAGGCTGTGAAGCTGGCAGCTCCTATTGAGGGTCTCGATGAACTCTACAGGAGAGGTTCGCTGGCTGAAGAAGCAGTGAAAAGGTCTCTCTTCCTCCTTAAAAAGCTTTCAACTGATTGGATTATTTCATTCATAGGAGGTGGGGCTTAGTTGATTGCAGATATAATCAGCCACAGATGCAATCAACTGACTGATGATTTAATACACCAGCCTTCTGGTTTATGAACCAGCCACGAAATATCCTTGCAGCAACGGTCAGGCCAGTGCTTGCCTGACCAGACCACTGGGCATCATCACTTGGCCAAGCTGACACCAGAACCTACCCATCACATACATGTTACCACAATAAAATTTTTTAGAAAATGGATGAGATGCACTGAAGTCAGAAGATGAGACCTTCAGAAAGCCTCAGAGGAGAACTTTTGGCTTCTAGACTTTTTCCAGAGCTAATAACCTGTCTTTTGATGAGCTCCTTCTTAACATCATATTGCATTACAGTCAAGGCTTGTACACTCAGGTGTGCACTGAGAATGATGGAAGAGGGAAATTAAAACACTGCAAAGGGTACTTGGCCAAGAAGTTACAGAAATCCAGGGCATCCTGACATGGGGTCTCTGCTCCCCCCTACCCTTTGAAAACTTTTCATGGTTTTGGTCATTTGAACAGCTGCTGAATAGGATCAGAGCAGATGTGAAGTTCAAAGTGAATAGGAGGCGCCTTTCCCAGTATGGCTAAAGGATGATCCTTCGGCTTCTCCCATCTGTGAACCGTGAGTTCTCTGGGGTGCAAATGAGAATCACAGACAAAATTCTGATAAAATACAACTGGGAAGCACTAGGTAGAACACAGTCAATCAGATTTTTGTTTTTGCTTTTAATTGTAAAAACTCTCAGAATCTTTATATAATGCAAACAATCATTTTGTGCCTCTTAGAGGGGGGACAAGCAAGGCCTACAGCATTTCCCATATTTATACACTCACTGGTATATTTTTAGCCCCAAAAGAAATACAGGAAATAATAAAGAAAGGTAATTGGCATGCAGTAGGTGCTGCTTTCAATTTCTAATCCTCAGTGGCTATGATACAAATAAAAATCATGAAATCACTTGCTTTCTCAATCTTTTAGACTCATATGCCAACAATTTTTCCCCTTTTCCAATAAGAATAAGAAAGGTATCAATTCGGATGTCTTTGATATGCCTTGTGGCACTCTGACCTTTATTACACTTAGCAACACTCTGAAAGATACAGTCAGACCATTTACAAAGATGGTTTTGAGTGCTTTGGTAATCACATTCCATGTCTTCTGGAAAAAAGTTCCCTATCTTTCAAACTATATTCAATTTCCATTTTCTAAGAGATCATCTAAGCCAGTCCAAGAAAGGGAGATCTGGCTTTAGAGAGTAAATGAAATGATGTCATGACTTTGTGTTCAAGTCTGTGTGGAGGCCCAACATTTGGCCAGCAGTGGCTCTCCGTGCTATTCTGTGAAGGTGAAATCTCCAAAATATAAACTTCAAAGGTGTTACTATTTCCATAAGGCAGATGTAATGGGATTTTTATAGGCATTCCAACATTTGGCATCTTCACACTCCCTTTACTTTTGAATAATCCTTTCAGTGTCCAGTTCCATCAACTAGATTTTTAAAATTTAGTACTGTGAATGTGCGTGTATGTGTGTGTGTGTGTGTGCGTGTGTGTGATGACAGCTACCCTCCAGGGAGTGATAAGTGAATCTGACCCTGGCCCAGAGAGGGGCCTTTGGTGATGAATAGAGCAGAACAAATAATTCCAGTCTTATTAATGGATACTGTTCCAAAGTTCATTTGTAAGTCAATGGTTTGGAACTTGTAACTCATTTTCTCATAGAAGAAATGCTCTATGTGGTGGACAGAGTTCCGGGCCAGCCCACAAAAACCTATTTAAGTTATTCTGTACCTGAAGCAGAATTCTGTACTGACTCTAGAGAGAAGTATTTTCATGGGAACAAATGTTCAGAGTTTTACTGCTTAAGGTTGAGAAACACTGACTATACGATTTACACTAGTTTCATAAACCCCTTGTCCCTTATTCTTTAACAAGAAGAGAGCTATTCATGCCTAAACTCTCTCTTGAATATTTAGGTTAAAGTGTTTTTTTCTGTGCTTGTCTTGTGTAATTTGAAACTTTAGTTAAGAGGATACATATAACAGGGAAAGAGTTTCTTTAAACATGTTTGAACTATTTCAAACTTGGTTTCTTGTGGTATTACTTCCAGGCTGGCTCTTTGCATGCCTGCTATTTGCAGAAACAGTCATTCTTATTCCATTTGTTCTTATGCCAAAATTGTAGATCTGTTTATTTCTACCTTATCTTTCCCTTTCCCTTAGGTTTTAAAACCTGCCTTATAATTCAGTAGAAATCTAGAAATACTAAGTAATGAAATGTATTCTAGGTCACACTGACCACAGGAATCAGAAATGTTTCAACTGTCCAATATACAGATTATGTTAGCGCTTGTATAAATAGACCAGAGAATCACAGAGCTGGAAAGAACCTTAAGAGATTGTCTAGTCTTATTCCCTGGCCTCCAGACAAGCCAACAATTCCAAACAGATGAGATGCTAACCTATATTTTAAGAGAGAAAAGTGACTGTGTCTTTAACCCTTTCTGGATTTAACAATCCATACCCCACTAGTAAGTTACTCTTAATTTTTTAACTAAGTCCTTCTATTTAAATCTACACTCTCATTTTACTTTCTCATGTTTTCTCCTCATAGGAAACATAGCAGGTTTATCTGTATAAAATCCCACAAGACAAATTAAAGGTTGTTATATTTTATGTTCTCTCTTCTAGGACTTTCCTGAACACCTGAAGGTCTCAACCTCTGGTTACCTTTGTCTTGTTCTCTCTGTGCTGTCTCCCTCCTTCTTCAGCAGTAAGAAATCAGACCCAGCTATTGTGTTTATGAAGCATCTGAGAAAGGAGCATGTGGTTTTCTCATATCGCAATACTTAAGCATAATCGGATAAGCAGACCCTAAGACTTAGATTCAAAGGAAAACCAAATTAGATAATTAACACAAGCCTTTTATTTATAGTCCCTTTCAGGTAGTCACCATCACATTAGGTCTCTGCGGTAAATTGAATCATGTGTTTCCCCCTCCCCCACTATCCCCTGTCACAAAGACATAAACGTGTCCTAACCCTGGCCCTGCGGTGTGAACTCACTTGTAAACAGGATCTTTGAAGATGGTAAGGTCAAATCGAATCTGGGTGCGCCCTCACCCAATATGACTGATATCCTTATAAAGAGGAAATTCATATGCTATCAGTCAGCAGAAGCCAGAGGAAGTAGAAGCCAGGTGATGGAGGCAGAGATGCATCTACAAGCCAAGGGAACATCAAGGATTGCTAGCAAATCAGCTTAGGTCACTAGAGACTTTGGAGAAAGCCTGATCCTACTGCCACCGTGATTTTGAACTTCTAGCCTCCAATACTGCGAGACAATATGTTCCTGTTGGTTAAGCCAACCTGTCTGTGGTGCTTGTCATAGCAGCCCCAGCAAATTAAGACAGTCTTCAAACCAACTGAAGAAAAACAAAACCTGCTAAACGAACCTAAATATCCTCCATGTCACCAAATATAATTTTTCTATTGAATCTATCATAGAACCTACAAGAGGTAAACTTCAAATTATTTTTTGCTGATTGACAATGACTATTAAGGCTTGAGACTCTCTCATGGAAGTTTCAAAAGAATGGGCATTTTGATCTCTATACTTTAGAAGACACTATACACACCGGCTTTACACACCGGCTTTGCAACATGTACTGTTGGCTACGATGCTGTCTTAGAGCAGTGCCACTTTGCCCCCAGAAGACAGAGAAAGATGAGTCTTGTTATTGGTAATGTGACTTCCTCTGCTTTTGAGATTCTATTGGTGCTGATTCCAGGATCTAAGGGGAAAGCATCAGCTCTCTGAGGACAGGCTGATAAACTTGACCCTGTGAAATGACTGTGAAAGCCCCATGCCTTACTTTTCTACTTTCACAAGGCACCTTAATGCCAACTGTCCGTTCTACCCTGTATAAGTTTACAGTCTTCACAGCTACCTGGAAGCGAGAACATGCCCTTCCCCACCACCCCACCAGCATGCCCACTGGTATGTCTCGGCTGTGTCAAGGTAGAACTGTTTCTGGGAAGCGGGGTAATTTTTTGGCTACCTCTGAATACTCCAATGTCACTTATGAAGCCCAAGGTTCCCTGAGCTTTCCATAGCAGGAAGCTCACTTCCCCCATCAATCAATCAGAACCCAGCAAAGAGGGTTTCCTTTCGACTATAACCAGAATGATTGAGGACACCTGTGAGAACATACAGGGGAGGAAATATTCAAATAAAGATTTCTCATTTTTGCAGTCAGGATGTCATCATTATTTATAGCTCAGCAGCATAACTATTTAAGATTTATGCATTGATAATTTCAGCTAAACAGACAAAGACAAATCTGCACCGTCCTTAACTCTGTTCTAGTAAAGGATCCCTGCAGGGAAATTCTAGGTCTAGAAAGCATTTCTTCAGAACCTTCAACTTAAATTTCCTTCTGCACTCTGGCAAAAATACATATGAAATTGCAACTCTGGTATCTATTTACAGGAGTTTGAAGGATATCCTGGAAGGCACCCACTAATTACACAAATGAACGGTAGCAAAATACCATTTAACAACTGGCAGAGTCAACTTACTTGTTCATTTTTAGTAAGCCTGGTTTTGTTGTGGATGTCTGACGTGACCAAGTTGAATCCATGCTTCTCCGACAAGATTCTCAGGAGCAAGACCACAGTCCGGCTCCCACACTTGCCCACTCTGTTGTAGACCACCTGGCTTGGAAATGGCAGGACCTGGGGAAAGAACGAGAGAGCCAATGGGAGACTTTCATATTGCACCCCTAATGATTGTGCCCTCAGTTTCCGAAGTCAACACGTGATCAATCTGAGTGAGAAAAGTCCATATCCAGTGAGTAAGAGAATAGAAGTGATGAACGATCGGCGCACTTGTGTTTATTCTTGTAACGGGACATGGGAGCAGTGGTGGCCTTGCTATGCCTACCTGCACTAAAACCTAACAGTGGTGGAGTTCATGCAGCCTATGAGGTCATGGGCGAAACTTCTGTAGTTTTTCCTTAAGTAAAAGATATGTAAATAGGGTGGCTGCCGTGGCTCAGCAGGCAGAGCTCCGACCTGCCATGCTGGAGGTCTGGAGTTGGATCCCTGGTGCCTCCTGCCCATACGCAAGTTAAAAAAAAAAAAAGATATGTAAATAGATGCTTAACGATAATGACTTTTGTAGGTCAGATTATGCTTTATTAGAACAATTTAATTTGTAGAACGTTCAAAGAAAAATACGTAATTTTAAAAATTAAGATAAAATTCATTCTTTTAAAGTATGCAATTCAGTGGCTTTTACCAGTTTTTGCCAAGTTGTGCAGCCACCACCACTAATTCCAGAACATTTTCATAATTCCCTAAAGAAATCCCATACCTCTTAGCACTCACTCTCTATTTTCCCCCTAGTCCCCCCAGACCCTGGAAACCACTCATCTGCTTTCTGTCTTCTACAGATTTGCTTATTCTGGATATTTCATATAAATGAAGTCATTTTATATGTGGGCCTTTTGTGTCCGGCCTCTTTCACTTAACACAATATTTCCAATGTTCATCCATGTTGTAGCATGTATCAGTATTTCATTTTCTTTTACGGATGAATAACATTCCCTTGAATGGACATACCATATTTTATCTATCCATTCATCCATAGATGGATTTTTGGTTGTTTCTACATCTTAACTATGTGAATATTGCTGCTAAACATTAGCGTAGAAGTTTTCATGTGGATATATGTTTTCAATTGTCTTTAGTATATATCTAGGGGTGGAATTGCAAAGTCTTATGCTTATGTTTCATTTCTTGAGGAACTGCCAAACTGCTTTCAAAGCAGCTGTACCATCTCATATTCCCATTGGAAATGTATGATGGCTCCAGTTTCTCCACATCCTTGGCAATATCTGTTCTTCTTTTTTTTAATTATAAACATCCTACTGGGTGTGATGTGGTTTCTCATTGTTGGTTTGATTTGCATATCCCTAATGACTAAAAATGTTGATCATTTTTCATGTGCTTATTGGCCATCTGTATATCTTCTTTAGAGAAATGTCTGTTCTGTTCTTTGTCCATTTTTTAATTGTCTTTTTTATTGTTGAGTTGTAAAAGTTATTTATATATTGTGGATACCAGGCCCTTATCAGATATGTATTAGAAGATATTTTCTCCCTTTCTATGGGTTGTCTTTTCACTTTCTTTATAGTGTGCTTTAAAGCATGAAAGTTTTTAATTTTCAGAGTCCAACTTATCTAATTTTTCTGTGGTTGCATGTGCTGTTGGTGTCACATCTAAGAAACCACTTTACCTAATCCAAGGTCACAAAGATAAATACCTATGTGTTCTTCTAAGGGTTTTACAGTTTTAATTCTAACATGTGAGGTCAGTGATCCATTTTTAGTTAATTTTTGTGTATGGTGACAGGAATGGTCCAGCCTCACTTGTTGAAAAGATTACTCTTTCCTCACTTAATTGTTTTGGCATCCTTGTCAAAAATCAGCTAACCATAAAAGTATGGGTTTATTTCAGGATTCTCAATTCTATTCCATTGATCTACATCTTCATCCTACACCAGTAAAATGCGATCTTGATTAGCGTAGTTTTGTTATAAGTTTTGAAATCAGGAAGGATGAGCCTTCCAACTTTGTTCTTCTTTTTCAAGACTGTTTTGGCTATTTGTGGCCTTTGCATTTCCATAGAAATGTTAGGATCAGCTTGTCAATTTCTGGAAAAAAAAAAAAAGCCAGCTGGAAATTTTATAGGAATTGCATTGAATCTCTAGATCAATTTTAGAATATTGCCATTTTAAAAATATTAAGTCTTTCAATCCATGAATACAGGATGCCTTCCCTTTTTTTAGTTCTTCTTTAATTTGTTTCAATGATGCTTTGTAGTTTTCAACGTTCAAGTCTTATTATTACTTTTGTTAAATTTATTCTATTTGATGCTAAGTGGAATTGTTTCCTTAATTTCATTTTGGATTGCTCATTGATAGAAACACAACTGATTTTTATACATTAATCTTTGTATCCCGCAACCTACTAAACTCATTTATTAGCTGTAATAGCTTTGTGGTTTTTTGCATGTGAATTCCTTAGGATATTCTATATAAGGGATGATGTCATCTGCAAATAGATCATTTTACTTCTTCCTTTCCAATGCTGATGTCTTTCATCTATTTTTCTTTCCTAAAATTTCCCAATTTAATTATTCTGGTAGACCAAAATGAAAAGCATCTATGATTAAACATTTATATCCCCAATACAGATAGTATTTCCATTTCTAATATTCAGCATGGAGCAACATCTGACAAATGATTCTCAAAGGATTCCTTCATTCAGCACATACCCAAAACAGGTCTAGAAAAGCCCGAAGCTAAAGAATACAGTACACTATAAAAACACAAATATATCCCAAATTTTCCAATAGCATGTCATTTGGATTTTTGATTTTGCATTATAAGTCAACTTCTTTTTTTGGAAATATTTTATCCATGGAGTCACATTTTATAAATTTGGAGCTTAGTGCTAATTGATTGAAATGTAAGACATATCACTCACTTAGCAAACAGTCATGGACCATGGACCATGATATAACTTTTCCAGGATGTATTTTTTATTATACCTTTTTTCTTTATGTTTTCTCACAGTGCCTAGAATGTGCCTTGTATATAAAGAACCTCAGCTGACATAGATTGGTCCATGGCTGGTCTGAGGTACTCTGACACTAATGAACATGTTTCAGCTAAAATTGAAACCAAGACAATCTTCAAACAGGGCCTGTCTTTCTGACCAAATCCTAATAAAAATTCATCATGGTAAAAAGATACTCATTGTAGTGTGTCACTTTTACTTATAGTTTAATCAGTGAGGACACAAAAAGTCTGTTCTCTGGCAATTACTGTAGAAGTTCAGATACACAGAGAAATCAATTACGTTCTTAGTTATGAGGTTATTGGCTCAGGGATGCCAAATTAGGCTTCACGTTCAATGTGTGAATTTTGATCGTGTTTAGGTTGGACTTCCCATTAGAACCTGACTGCAGTACTGACTATGGCCATGACAGATCTGCCAAAATAAACACAAAGTTTGGCTCCCCTGGAGAAATAAACCGTTCAACAATTGGGACTGTGAATACATTTTCCCCCTGTCTTCTAGCACAGCACTGAATAGCAAAGGGGAAGTTGTTGTGTCTGAATTTATGACCTGGAACATGTGAGCTACTACAGATGTACGTACTTTATTCCAAGAACACAGGCATACCTAGGAAGATTTAAGTGAGGAATTGAGTACTGACCTGTTATGGATTAAATTGTGTCCCCCCAGAAGAGACGCTGAGGTCCTAACCCCCTTACTTGGAAATAAGGTCACTATAGATGGAATGAGTTAAAGTGAGGTCACATGGGAGTAGGGTGGGCCTTAATCCAATGCGACTGGTGTCCTTATAAGAAGGGAGAACGATGCACGGAGGGAAGAAAGCCGTGTGAGGTCACATGGGAGTAGGGTGGGCCTTAATCCAATATGACTGGTGTCCTTATAAGAAGGGAGAACGATGCACGGAGGGAAGAAAGCCGTGTGAGG